>JBAMAW010000744.1:0-160402 GCA_037043295.1 Amiota minor | reverse complement strand
AGTAGCACCTCACACATTGCAGCATACGCCCCCTGACAGTTAACCTGAAGGATCCTAATCGTCTTAGTGTCTAGCCTTCGCCCTGGCAACAATGGCACTGTACACAGGACAAGCCGGAGACATCATCAGATGTACCGATGGCTTGCCTTTGAATGCACAGTTGCGACAATTAAGCGCATTGCAACATTGCGCCACCTATCTTCTATCTACATAAATATCTATCTGTCTATATAAATATAGACAGAACCGATTTTTTTCAAGAACAAATTAATGGTAACGAAGCTAGTTGCATATTGTTTTAAAATACTATATCAGGTTTGTTTTTGCGGCAGATAATCGAATTGAAATAAAAATATAAAGCATAGGTATATAGATTATATTACAATGAAAATATATAACTGAAGTATTGCAGCGTACAAAATAGTTACTTACTCTAATGTAATGCCATATAGTGTACAATATTTTTAATTGTTCCATACGGAGAAAAAACACATAGCGCCAATGCTAGCGTTACGTACAGTTGTCCGAGCGAAAAACATGCCGATTCTAGGTTTATTCCACACACTTCTAAAGATTGACGCTGACATTTATTATTTGCCATTGGAAATTCAAGGCGCACCGGAAACTGGACACGATTAAAATCAAAAGGAAAATCAGTTGGCATTAGTGGTATTCTTGGAATAAGCACATCCTCGCCTTTGAACTTTCCAATGATTATACTAGCTTCAATCAAATTTTACATAATGTTTTTAAAAGCGAGTCTTGTTCCGTTGCACAATTTCGGCTGATTTAGATTTCGCAGCATGATTAGCACCGATCCCACCTTGAGTTGTAAATTGTGTGGCGGTACTCTTGACAAATCCAACGAATTTAGGAATTCAGTTGGATAATTCACAATTTCATTTGGATCGGCAATAGAATCGATCGACTTAAATGAATGCATTTGTCCACAATTTTGACTCATCTACATCCTTATTTTTTGCTGCTAAAATAGCTCGTTCGCTCAACCAATCGTGGTTTTTGTAATTAGCGCCAATATTGGGGAACACTTTTGAAATTAAATACTCTTTTGACGTTGTCAATTGACAAAGATTTTCTGGAAAAATAATGAGACCAGTAGAAGTGTCCACAGGAATTTTTCCATTTCCAATATCTATTAATACATTTGAGAAAACTTCTGCCGATATGTCATTTTGTAAGGTCACTCGTATATTCGTTGTTAACTTGATATTATCCACATATGTATCTCCATAAGTTTCATGTTTTCTAGCAAGCATTTATTTCATCAGCAGTAGTTGATCTAGGAATGACCGGTAGAGTTTGCCGGAAATCTCCTGCCAGTAGAATCATCGCACCTCCGAAATATTTTTGATTGCTGCGCAAATCTTTTAACGTTCAATCGAGTGCCTCTATTGCTCATTGCTAATATTTTCAAATTACTCACTCCCCCTTACTCCCCCTCACTCAACCAAAGTCAACGAAATACGTAAAAGAAAAAGAAAGAAGTCGGCAAAATAGATGTAAGTTTTATAGAAACACGATACAAAAAGGTTTGCAGGTTTGGTTGATAGTCATTGAATGCACTTAAATACTAATAGGAGGGATAAAAATAACAACAACACACAATTCAAGCAGGAGTAAAGCATAAGCAATGAAAAAGCAAAAAAATTTGCAAAAATAAATAACAAAAATTACATACACTCGCTCCACTCAACAAAAGTCAAACAAAATACGGGAAAAAAGAATAGAAATAAAAATCAGCAGAACACATTTTGGTTTTTCGAATACGACTTACCCGCGACCCTCCCACTTCCCTTAACGATAATCCAAAATTGATCAACAGCTCAAACACGAAACACAATCAAAGCAAAGCACAAACAACGAAACACATTGTTTCTTTCTTGTTGCACTTTAAATTCACATAAAATACAGAAACAAAGAGCGCAAAAAGAACGTACTCAGAGAGGAAAAATACAACAATAACAACAGCCAAAGTATTTAAAACGAAAAACGTACAAAACTTTTTATGACTGATCTGGCAGTGGTTTTTAAAAAACTTAATACTTAAAAATATTATATTTTAAGTTAAAAACAGAAAAAAATATGTATGCAACTCTTTTCTTTATCATTCATTTGTCATTAAAAAAAAAAAATTTATTAAAATCGGTTTAGTATACTAAGGTGTGCACTAGATAAAAAAATGTTAAAAAATTGGTAAAAAAGTGCCTGTATCTCGACAACAGCGCCACCTACCGGGTCCAACTGAAGCATAAACCATCTTGGTAGCCCCATAAGTACAGCAAAAAAACCAAAAAAAAAAAATTAAAATGATCAAAATTGGTTCAGCCGTTTTCAATTGATGAACTTTCGTACAGGTTTATAGTTACTATAAATATAAGACTATTTATTCCGAGCATTTTGTATTGACATAAAAGATGCAAAGCCACATTGCGTAGGAGAAATGAATTTGTGCCCTTGATGAGCTTATTCTTGTATTGGGTTTTGAGCATAAGCTGGGTCATCCGGACTTGAATCTGGGTTTTAAACGTTTATGATATTTTACTGCCATTAAATACTATTAATACTCCTCCACTAAGAGCAACTGTGGTTTTAATTTTGCATCAGTTGATTTTAGAAAAAAATGAAGGTAAATATTTAAGAAATTTAAAGAATTTTCAATAGCTTTAAACGTTAATTATTTCATTTCTAAGAATACAGAAGTTTGATCTTTAAAAATAATCGCAAAACCATATTCATAATATGCTGTGAACATAATTCTATTAGGATTGACTTCTTTAATAATAAGGTTTGAATATGCAAAAATTATGAGGAAAACTGAATTACTGAATTGAGTTACACAATCGAATTGCTTGCCAACTGCAATTAAGTAAATCCCTGAACCGACGGCCACCATGAGAAAGTTAAAATGAAAAAAAGGAACACTGCCAAATTTGTTATAGAAACTGAAATGAGCATCCAACTCGCATCTAACTGTAAGTGGCCAATAAATCTGACAAGCCTCAAGCTGCTGTATGCCAAAATTAGCCATGGGCATTAGGGCTGGTAACTGAGTGAGGCTAACTAACTAACTCAGTTGAATCAGATTGAAATCAAAAAATCAAATCAGAAGCAAAAGAGAAAAACACAATACGGATATTGCCACATAAGTACATACAAGTAAATATATAGTATAACTGAGCGTTGTCGCTACTGAATTCGCTGATTCGAGGCTGCCAAATGCAGCTTGACTTCATTAAAGTAAATAAAATCGATTGTAAGGGAGACTCTCAAACAACAAACAAGTAAACGAATGAAGAAACGAATGAAGGAATGTGAAGGCAATCAGTGCCAGAAATCCATAAAATGAAATCCAAGAATACGAGACCATGATGCCCAGAATGTTGACCGTGAGCCCCAACACTATTTCCCATTCCATCCAAATGCCTCAAAATGCAATTGTGCAATGTTGACACAGGTTTATTTATTTACTGTACATATTTAGGGCGCTTAAGCGTTTCACTTTTCTTTCTTTATTTTGTCTCTTATTCTCCCTTACACAATCCACTCCACGCCACCTCACTCCCCTCCACCTTACTCCATATTCAACTCCACCGAAATCCACCAAACTGCATCCAATTCGAGCGCACGAGAATCAACAAACAACAAGATGAATGCAATCCCAGTGAAAGGGAATCTGGGCAAAATGTCGAAGCAAAAGAAGAAAAGTAAGCAAGAAAGAAAGGCGGAAAATAGGAAAAGAAGAGAGTGAGTGAGATTGAGTTACTGGAAAGCGTTAAAACAAACGCCAAACAATGTTCGGTCGGAAGAAAACTAAAATCCGTAAAACTGATGTCAAGTTGGCGAAAAGAAAATGGAGATTTTTTTTTTCCTTTTGCTTAACTCAAACCGTCAAGCTTAAAGTAAGAACCGATGAAGAAAGTTGAAAATAAAAAACGAAAATATATATAAAATGCAATCACAAAGTGAAGCAAAATTTGGGACAACAATACTATCAGAGTCTTCTAAGCGTTCCTCCATCAAACAAAATGCTACTAAACAATTGTACTACTGAATAATCATGATGATGATGATGATGATGATGACAAAGTAAAAGAATGAATAAGTGCATAGATTGGAATGAAATTGAATGAGATGTGATGGTCTGTATAGTAGCACCAACTGAGTTGAGTCGTGAACATTATCATCACCGTCACCATTATCATCATAATCATGATAATCATAGTAGTCGTAGTCTCGACTTTGCCCTATGTTAACCCCACGTTGGAACATGGTAAACATGCATGGCATGGCATGGCATGGTTCATACAGCATTTTCGACGCCGAACATTTGCTGCTTTTATGCTGCAATGACTCAAATTGTCGCCTTGGATTATGGATTTATTGCGTTACTCGTTCATGTTGCAGGCAGACATCTCTGAAGCACGCTCCTCTCACTATGTTCTTCTCTTCTTGCCCCACATTTCATGCACAAGGATGCCGAGAGACAAACTTGTACAGCGCTAGACATTGTTACAGACTTACAGTGCATTTAGAGTAGGAATCGGACTCGGGTTGGATGTGGCTGTTTGTCACTTGCAACCATGTATCTTCTTTAGCCGAGACAGTGGCAAGTGTTTGTCGTCTCGTGTCACGTTATCTTCTATATATACTTTTCCACTTCTTCCAAGCATACCCATTACTACCTCCTGCTCCTCCTTCTTTAAAGTCCTTTTGACTGAGTCCACCAAAACTATTACTATCACCGTAAATGTTACTACTCTAACCATTGCTGTTGGTTGCTGTAACTTGTCTTTTGCCAAATTTCCTGCTTGAAAGCAGTAGAAGATATTACATAGATAGAAAGATACATAGATACACGCATACGCGCAAACAGATACAAATTTATTGAGTTCGAAAAGTGGCATTAATTTGTGCTGACAATTTTCGGTTTTCGTGTCCGCAATTTCTCTCTTTTACGCTTCAAAATGCATTTAACGCCGCAATCAGTGTAAATCCGAGAGTGCGTGCGTGCGTTTGTCACATGCCATTCCAAACTCGAACTTCAATATGTGCAAATGACAATTTCAGATGTCATACTTCGCTCGTTCATACTTATATTCTGTGTTACTTAGTTTGTGCGCATATGCGTATCACCAACTGAGTTCGAATCTCTAAATTTAAGTCAATGATATACGCCGAATAAAGCTGACCATGAGCACACTAGCGACGACTACATGCTGATGCACATCATCACAGCGAAGGTCATTAGTCACAGGCCACTGATCACTCATCACTAGCTCTGAAGATATTTTTTGTTAATTTTGTTTTTTATATTAGCAAGTTCTACTGCTTAGGGTTATTTGAAAACTTTTAGTCCGACAGATATGAAGATGGGATTACAAATTGATTGCAATTTGAGGAGTGCCCACTAGTTTGATTTTCAGTCTTGCCTCGCATTGATCGTCTATTCGTTTTTTAGAAGAATGTTACATTTAATAAATGGTACTAAAAATACAGCAACTTATTAGAATTTTATTATACTTGTATGTTATGTTTATCAAATGACAGTTTAAAAATTTGATCAATTATTACTCCAATCAGTTCATGGATGATAACTTGTTTAGTATTTAATGTTTCGGCGCAGAATGAATTCTTGTATGGCGACTTCTATCTCTTCGAATAATCAAAGAAATCTGATTTTTTTTATATACAATATTACCTGATTAAGATACAATAAAAACACATGTCATGTCATGTCATGTTTCAGCTGAAAATCAAAATAACTTCCAATTTGGTATTCGAGTTGATTGATCCAGGTTTTTTGTCGTTTTTGTTTTAAGATTTGGGTGTTATTAAATTATCATAGATTTGGCAAATCTTGGATCATTAATGGAAGAATGAAGGTATTGTATATAATATGGTATAGTAGAAGGTATATCGATAGGCTACAACATTATTCAGACTCCCCGCAACTACTCATGACAGAATTGGATAATGTTCAATGGTTGAGCATGTGGCACATTTGGTATGCGGAAAAATCTTTTTCGACTGAAAATCATCACTGAAGTAATAAATTTGTCATCAAGTTTGTTAAATGTTTTGGTAAGTAATATTTCTTAATTATTTATGAAAATGACAACAAAGAAAAAATGTGTGACAAATCAACAAATAAAAAAATTTATAATCATGGAAATATTTTTGCATAATTACAAAAAAAAAAAAAAAAAACAACTTTGTTTTAGTATGACAAAAATGGCAAAAACAAAAAATGACTATCACAAAACATGTAATACAATAAAATATCGCATATAAAAAAGAAAATACATAACAAATAACAAAGCATTTTTTGGCTTTCCGCAATTAGGTTTTTCCTTTTTAGTTGTTTCTTGATTACTTACTTGTTCATTATTAAATTTTTTCCATTTTTTGTTTTTATTTTTTTATTTTTATTTTATGTTTGGTTTTTGTTTACTTGGAAGGTTAAGACAAATTTTTGATGTCAGCAATCATTATGTTTTTGTTTGCAACTCATTTTATTTTCATATATTTTTTCTTTGCTATGAAAATGACATTACGCAATCTTTTTGTTTTTGTTGACATTTGACATTAACGCCAACAACAACAACAGCAGTAGCAAATCTAACATCCACAATCATCTACCATATCTTCAACATACTCGTACTATAATATATAGTAACACACTTATTGCAGTCACCCTATCTCTTTTGCAGATACAAAAAATAATAAAAGATACAATATTTAAAAAAAAAAAAAAAATTACAGACAAAAAATAAAAATGAAAAGAATATTGAAGATGCCATTTTCACTTAATATTTATTTTGTTGTTTTACTTAATGAGGCACACCAAAGTAGCCAAAGTATTGTATCTTTTACACTTTAAACACTTTTAGTTATCAAATTATGCAATTACAAAAAACAAAGGTAAAGTCTTTTTAAGATAAGAAGAACTATGCATATACGTACTCAGATTCGCTTTCATCTTTAGATGCAATTTGAAATATGAGGAAGAATATACACTCTATTATATCGGAATAAAATAGTAAATCACAAACTTTATAACTAAGAAATTACACAAAAATTAATTTCCGGATCAATTAAAACCAGCTCAATGCGTATTAATCGCGAATTGGGATAAGCTAAGGAATATTAAAACACGAAAAAAGAAGGTTAACTTCGGCTATACCGAAAATGTCTTACTATTTCCCTAGTAAACGTTCTAGCCTACGCTCCTGTGTTTTAGCACACCGATATATTTCACTATTGATTTGACTTATGTGTAGAGTAAAGTTAGTACTCTACTGCATTTCTACAATGAGATCGAAATATTTGTATGGGAGCTTTACGATCCGATAATCTTAAGATCCAGTTATTTATATGATTGTTGAATATTGTACTTTCAAAATTTCAGCTCGATAACACTGAAAACAAGAAAGTCTTTTTATTAGGAACATGAATTTGAATATAGGTTTTAAACCAGCATTGTAGTACTTCTCCTTTATCATCCAATATCGTTGAACAATATGGTGGACAACAATGGAAGTGTGTCCATTAATGGTCATACACCCCTTTCTTTTTCGGTACCTAAGCCCATATTGGCATCTGTACCATTATCTGCATCAAGTGACAGTGTTACTCCTATCTTGTCGGTAATGGCACATTGGGAACAAGTTTTCCTCTGTAGGTTGTCTTCAGGTACTACGTGTGATGACATTAATAGGTATACTGCAGCTAAGTCTTATGTGAAGGTTAGGGTACATAAATTTAATTTTCACAACCTTGAGATATATACCTTCGTTTAAGTGCGCTCCCTGAAGCGTTTCCTGAAGTGTGCAATCATAAATTCTGGCCTAAGAATATTGTTGTTCATGAATTCAAACATAAGAAAAGATTCAGACCTAGTCCTGATATGTTGCCGGTTCAGTCTAGTTCGCTTTCTGTTCCAAGCTCGGCTTCAATAAACTAATTTTCAGTCTAGGTCTCTATTCATTATTAAAATTTTAGAGGACTATTATCCAAGCTTAACAAATTGTATAGGGATAGTTTTTCTTTTTCTATCTTACTCGCTGTAGTAATCCTAGACAATATTATAACTTTGTTAGTGCTAAACGCAAATCTGCATTATTTCCCAATTCATTTTTTTTAAATGATTTGCATACTATTGATGACCCTGGAATATCTGACATATTTGCAAAATTTTTCCATTCGAACTTTTCTTCATCAAGATTTACGAGTACTTCGTACCCTTATTAGATTCATCCAATAAATAATTTTAGAATGCCTGTAATAGATGACGTGAACCTTCTACATAATCTTAGATCACTGAAGTTTTCTTATTTTCCTGGTCCAGATATAGTCCCTAGTTGTATCCTAATATGGTGTGCATGTTCCCTGCGTAAACCGTTATTGAAGCTTCTTAACTTATCGCTCCAGGTAGCGTCGTTTCCGTCTATATTCCTATACACAAAAATGTAATAAATCAAATATCTCAAACTACAGGGGCATATCAGCTATTCGCAAGTTGTTTGAAAAAGTCCTTATGTCGAGTATACAACATTTCTGTAAGGTTGTTATTTATTTCTCCATCTCAGCATGGATTTGTAAAAAGTAAACCGCAACCACTAATCTCCTTGAATTTACTTCACTAGTTAATTGTGGTTTCATTAAAAGGTTTCAAACTGATGTTATTTATACTGATTTTTCTAAAGCCTTTGACTCATTAAACCATGATCTTCATTTGTGTAAATAATAAATAAATATTATGGGCTTCCCACTACATTTTCTTAGTTGGATCAAATCCTACTTGATAAATCGTTCCAAAAAATAATGATTAGGTATTCTTTATCGGAAACTGTCCACATTACTTCCGGAGTTCCTCAAGGTAGTCATCTAGGACCACTTCTTTTCAACTTATTGGGCGTACAAATAGAAATTCGCCGTTTTTTTTCATAATTTGAGGCTTTATTATATTGGGTGTATGCATATGATTCCGCCCTTTCCGATAGTTTCGCTAGTATCGCCGCTTACACTTGCACACTAAAATACTAATACTTGCATTCGATAGTGCCTTCTATCAGCTGTTAAACACAGTGTATAACAGCTGATAGAAGCATAAACAACAAATATTTCTAATTCATTGAAAATGTCGAGTTTTATCCCAAGTAAACATCATTTGCGGGAGGTTTTATTGCACTATTTTGTTGCAAAGAAAAGTGCAGCGGAAACTTATCGTTTGCTTGCTGATGTTTACGGTGAGCATGCTCCATCGAATACAACTTGCAAAGAATGGTTTCGACGATTTAAAAATGATGATTTTGACATTGAGGACAGAGAACATGGAAAACCACCCAAAAAATTTGAAGATGCTGAATTGGAAGATTTATTGACCGAAGATTGTTGTCAAACACAATCAGAATTGGCAACAACATTAAATGTTGATCAATCAACTATTTCAAGACGTTTGCAAGCAATGGGAATGGTTCAAAAAGTCAATAACTGGGTGCCACATGAATTGAAAGACCGAGACATCGAACGTCGCAAAACCATTTGTGTAATGCTGCTTCAAAGACAAAAAAGAAAAGGTTTTTTGCATCGTATTGTGACTGGCGACGAAAAGTGGATCCATTACGATAACCCAAAGCGTAAAAAAACATATGTCAAGCCCGGCCAACCGGCGCCATCGACGTCCAAGCCGAATATTCATGGTTCGAAGCTCATGCTCTGTATTTGGTGGGATCAGAAGGGTGTGGTGTACTATGAGCTGCTCCAACCCAACGAAACCATCTCTGGGGAAGTCTACCGACGTCAATTGATGCGTTTGAGCCGAGCATTGCTTGAAAAACGACCGGAAACGGTCGAAAGACACGACAAGGTTATTTTGCAGCATGACAACGCTCGGCCGCATGTTGCACAGGTCGTCAAAACATACCTTGGAACGCTCAACTGGGAAGTGCTACCCCACCCGCCGTACAGCCCAGACATTGCTCCTTCGGATTACCACTTGTTCCGGGAGATGCAGCGTAAGCTGGCTGGACACCGCTTCTCTTCATATGAAGAGACCAAAAAATGGATCGATTCATTCATAGCCGCCCAGAAGCCGGAATTTTGGAGAAACGGAATCCGGAAATTGCCTGAAAGATGGGCAAAGGTTGTAGCTGCAGATGGGGCATACTTTGAATAAATAAATTTTCCTTTTTCTAAACAAGCAAATTTGTTTTGTTTTCACAAAAAAGGGCGGAATCATATGCATACACCCAATAAAAAACTCGTTACATACTCAATCTCCAAAATAATTTCCATTACTAGCCACAACTTTTTCCCATTTTTCTGGCAGCTATTGAATTCCTCGTCGGAAAAATTGTTCGTCTTTTGACGCGATCCACGAATCAATCCAGTTTTTGGCTTCTTCGAAAGAACGAAAGTGGTGTCCTGCCAGTTCATGCGTCATCAATCTGAATAAATAAAAATCAGAAGGGGCGATATCTGGAGAGTACGGCGGGTGGGGTAGGATGTCCCATTTCAAAGTTTCCAGGTATGTTTTCACTACCTTGGAAACATGTAGCCGAGCGTTGTCATGTAGAAGTATCACCTTGTCGTGTCTTTCCGAGTATTGCGGGCGTTTTTCCTTCAACGCTCGATTCAAACGTATTATTTGAGTCCGATAGAGGGCTCCTGTGATGGTTTCCCCTGGTTTCAAGAGTTCATAGTACACTACACCGAGCTGGTCCCACCAGATACACAGAATCAGCTTCGAGCCATGAATGTTCGGTTTTGCGGTCGAACTTGATGTATGGCCGGGAAGCCCCCACGATTTTTTCCGCTTCGGGTTGTCATAGTGTATCCACTTTTCATCGCCGGTCACGATGCGATGCAAAAAACCCTTTCTGTTTTGCCGTTGGAGGAGTTGTTCGCATATGCAAAGGCGCCGTTCGATGTCCTTCAGCTTCAACTCGTACGGCACCCAATGTCCCAGTTTCTGGATCATTCCTAAGCTCTTTAGGCGATGAGAAACGGCTTGCTGAGTCACGCCCAATAAAGTTGCAAGTTCCTGTTGCGTTCTACACGAATCTTCATCCAGCAAAGTCTCTAATTTTGCATCCTCGAGCTTTTTAACGGGACCGGGACGTTCCTTGTCTTCCACGCCATATTCGCCATTTTTAAACTTTTGAAGCCATTCCCGACACGTTCTTTCACTAATATAGCTTTCACCATAAGTTTCTACAATCATTCGATGCGCCTGAGTAGCATTTTTTTTCGAATGGTATGCAAAAAGCAACACTTCCCGCAAATGGCCCTTTGTAGGCTCGAATTTTGCCATTTTCGCTAACGAACAGGACAAAGCACAGTCAAAATACACAAGCGAGATTATTTAGAGTTGTTGACCGATACCTCAGCTGGCTATGTAATGTTTCTGATCGTACTTATCGACCGATTAGCGGCGCTGGCGCCATCTATGGAAAACGGCGGTATTCTATTTGTACGCCCAATATTTATCAATGATCTTCCTGTCTCTATTTCATATTCTTGGTGCTTCACTAATTATTTAATTCTCATCGGAGTAAACCATATTTGTTTAATTATATAATTGACAACGTCCAACTTGAATGCGTCTCCCCTTTTAACGACTTTGGTGATCTTTTTGCTCCCAAGCTTTGTTTTAACCAACGTATCACCACCGTCGTTAATACGGCAAAGGGTGTCTTTGGTTTTATTAAATTTTGGTCTGAAGAATTCAATGACCCCTATATCACAAAGATTCTTTATATGTCGCTCGTGCGTCCACTCCTCGAGTCTTGCTCTTGCATTTGGTCATCGCAATATAAAAAGCACCAAGATCTCATTGAATCTGTTCAAAAGCAATTTCTTTTATTTGCTCTTCGTGGTCTAAACTGGAATCCTAATTCCCGCTTGCCACCTCACTCTGATGTTCTTCTTCTCATCAGTCTTCCATCTTTTGCGCATCGTTGAATAGGTCTGGGGATTAGTTTTCTTCATAAACTTATAGTTGGGGCCATTGATTCTCCCGTTCTCTTAAATCATATTAATTTTTGTATACCCAGTCGTTCTACTGGAAACTTTGTCCCTTTAGCCCTGAACGGATGCACAGCTAATTATACCTTCTATGATCCTTTCCGAGTTTTATGCACTTTATATAATTAATTCTATCACGTCCTCTCGCCTGATTTTTCACCCACGCCGCTTAACTTCACCATTCATCGCTCGTTCGGGATTTGGAACACACTACACGCTAGATGATTTGGACGTCGCATATTGATTCACCTATCCTGACTGTTTCTTCACCGGTTCGATTAATGTCTCTGACCAAAGTTAGCTGTGAGAACGGGCATAGCTTAAAAAATGTCCCCCATCGGGTCAGAGATGTGTTGTTTTAACTTTTATTTTACTTGTCCTTTATTAGGGTTTTTCTCTTTGTTAATTAGATATTTTAGTTTTTAAGGTTTTTTTTTTTTTGTTTTTAATTACACATAATTATTATTTTTATTTTCGTTATTTTTTTTAATAGTAATAATAATTTGTAACAATTGATTAATTAAATTAAGCCTTATACTAAATGTTGTTATTTCATTTTACTTTTAAGTTGACAGTACTTTGTCATAAAGAATTAAATAAATAAATAGTTAGTTAATATGAATCAGGCACTTAAAATTTTAGTTCTATATACAAAACCAAAAAGTTCTTCTAATAACCTGAATTGTAATGGGGAGCTATACGATCCAGTAACTCCAGGGTACATTAGGGTTAGTAAATATACAATAGGTCCGACAGCTTTTGATTTCCAATTTCGGTTCGAAAACACTGAAATCAAAAATCTCTTTTTAATAAGAACATAATTTTGAATCTTGATTTGTGTGGGAGCTAAACCATCCAGTAATCCCAGGGCCCCGAAATTTATATGGTTGGTGGACTAGAAACTTATAGTGTTCAAATTTCATCTTAATAATAAAAACAAAGGAAAGTTTTTTAAATAAGAACATGAATTTGAATGTGTATTTGTATGGGAGGTAACCCTTCCTGTGGTACGTAAAAAGAAAAAATCGTATTAAATTTCAACTCTCTATCTAATCGAGCTGATCAAGAATATATGTATTATATATACATACATGCATATAATATTATTCACTGCGTTAAGAGTATAAAAATGTATTTCGAAGAAAATCTAAAACAACTTTCAACTTTTCAGGATATAGTATTTTTATTTTTTTACATTTTATTTTAAAGTTAATCGCTATACCTTTAGCTTAAAAAAGACTTTAGTTAATCAAAAACTGTAGAATTCTTGATATCACTTTGCCTGGTAATATTGCATACGAAACATGTGGCAACAGTGAATTGTTTTAGAGCCTTGTTTTGGTAATCTTGAAATTTCCTTCTGTTACTTGCGCCAGTGATGTAAGACGTAAAGCCTAGCTGGGGCAAAAGAAAATGGCAAACGTTAAAAATATTATCAGGGTCTTCACTCTAACGTTACAATATACTCAATGTGTATTCGATACACAATTGTGTGAACGCGCTCTTTTGATTTTTCTGTGTATCAATGTGAATCGGCTGTTTTCGTATTTGCAAATGTAAACAAACAATTTAAAATGTGAAGAAACACTTGAAAATACACTTGATATGGCAGACTTATCCATTCTTAAAAAATTCACTAAATTGGCAGGCCGCAGTATACAAGGTTAACCCTACTCAATCGTCGATTATATATACGGCTTAGCGTATTTTTTTGTTGTATAGTATTAGCTTATATATCGTATACTATACAATGTATAAACTAAATAAGCACCAAATAGACATTAGAGAAGAAGACCCCATGTATGTTTTCAGTAAAGAAATATAAGCTCAAAATTTATTTAAAAAATTGGATTACTTGTTTAGCGTCAATTGCGTGCTGCCGTAGGTTTTTAAGAATGTTTAAACTACCCAATTTAACTTTATTTTCCTTCGCTCTTTGAAGTTTTTAAAAGCGTCTTCGTGTTTAGCTTTTTGCTCAACGCTATCAACTTCTTCAAGGGAGGTATTGTCATCTCTATCGATTGGTAAATGGCATTCATCTCAAATGAGAATATTAAGATTAATGCTACGTACTTATAGGTACATGGCGAGAAATGTGTATCGTCATTTTTCAATATGGTGGCAAGTATGAAAAAAGGCAAAATAAAATGTATTTTCAGTTGTACAAGATGGCTATTCGCGCAGGTGTCCCCTAGGGTAGTGTTTTGGAGCCGACATTCTATACCCTGTTAAAGCATGACATGCCCACTAGCTCAAATGTATTGCTAGAAAGAAGGATTTTATCATAGCCAAGTTTGCAGACGATACGGCCATCGTCGCCAAAATTGATCAACAGGCTCAAACACGAAACACGAAACACAATCAAAGCAAAGCACAAGCAACGAAACACATTGTCTCTTTCTTGTTGCACTTTAAGTGCACAAAAAATAAAGAAACAACAATAACAACAGCCAAAGTATTAAAAAGAAAAACGTACAAAACTTTTTATGCTTGATCTGGCAGTGGTTTTTAAAAAACTTAATACTTAAAAATATTATATTAAGAGTTAAAAACTGAAAAAAATATGTATGCAACTCTTTTCTTTATCATTCGTTTGTCATTTTAGAAAACAAAATTATTAAAATCGGCTTAGTATATTAGGGTATGCGCTAGATAAAAGAAATGTTAAAAAATTGGTGAAAAAAGTGCCTGCATCTAGACAACAGCGCCACTTATCGACTCCAACTATAGCATAAACCATCTTGGTCACCCCATAAGTACAACAAAAAAAAAATAAAATTATAAAAAATGATCAATATTATTTAGTTCAGCCGTTTTCAATTGAGGAGCGTTCGTATAGGTTTCATTTTTATAAATATAAGTATAAACAAAATGATATAACAGTTTGTTTACAGTTGTTACTTATTTCTTATTGATAAGTGCCAATTCCTTGGTTTAAGTAAATTGAGTAAGTGTTTAAAAACTTAGTGTTGGTTAGTTTTTTTTTTTTTTTTAAACAAAATATTGTAGATTTACGTTTAATCCATTGAATGAACGAACTCTACTGGTGGCAACATACAATTGTCCGTGACTAAACACAGGCTGTTTCAATAAAATTCCATCTTTTTAAAACGTTTGACCTTGGGATTTATTTGTCATCGCAAAAGCCGGAATGAAATTTGAATGGTAAAATGGTTCCCGAATAAGTCAAATGATACGGGGAATCAAAATTCGAATATTAACCGCTACACCTGTTACCACCTCGCAATCTATTGAGTTTCGGTGCATTCGTTTTACGCGCATGCGAGTTCCATTAACTTATGCTTTTCCTGTATTTAAATTCCGTATTAATATTACAATAGAGTTTTCTTTTAAAATCAATTTATGGGGAGGCACTACCAGTAACTGATACAGTATTCAAAAACTCAATAGGAAAGTTATTATGTTCACGTTTATCATCACTGACAATTTTACCAAAGCTGTAAGTCTGCTCCTCTCCCGGCATGTTTTTAGACTTCTAAATTTATAAATGAACAATCATCACTTTTGGAGCCAAAATAAATGAATTCAAAATATCAGTAGACAAAATAGTTTCCGGAATATTTCAAAATTTATCATTGATGACGTTTATAGGATCACAAATTAAATTATTAGGTATTTCAACGATATCCAAACCGAACTGAGAAAAAGCTTACATTTCACTGTTACCAAGTGATATAAGAAACAGAACAAATTGAATTTCATGAGAAAGAGCCCTCATATTTCGAGTTAAAGTTTCATGATGAAATTTCGGTATTCAGACCATGATGTAATACAATTTTCTATGAGGATAACACATGAACCATGAGGAACAACTGACAGGATTTTCATATCAAAATTTTTCCCCCCAAATAATTTGTCTCTATTCTCTCCCGAACTCAAGTCTCTCAGCAATCTATCAATTAATTTCATAGCATATAGAGGACACATTGAAATTTCGTCGATTATAATCAGTGACGCTGAATTGAGGAATCTACCTTGACTACTGTTAGGAATGATATTTGAATCTGAATTTTCTAATAATGGAATTCGTAATTTGTACACATTGTGTAAGATCCTCCCACCGATCAAAAAAGTATAAGCGATACCGCTGAAAGCTGTGGGCATACAACGATGATTTAATGAATTTAATTTACGAATGATTGCTGTTTAGGCATAAGTTTTCCCACAACCTGCGTGAGCCGTTAAACAAAATACATTGCTACCAGTATCATGATTCAAAACTTGTCGTAAGGCACTATCCATAATATTACGTTGTTCATCATTAGCGCTAATAAACAAATCTTCAAAAATATTTTCTTCTTCCACGCGGTTAGTGCTATCACTGAAAACAGAATCAACAGAGAAATAAACAGGGATTGGAAGACCAAGGTATTGACATGAAGTATTATGAATCTGAAGAATAGCATCGATTATAAGTAGAGTTCGATTGTAAGAAATTTCCTGACTGTAGCCTATAAGAAAATCTTCACTCATATCATCTTTGAATTCATTCCATAAAACTAACACATTCACTGGAACATTCACTGGAACAATCAAACCACAAATAAACCTAAAAAACTCTCGCAATTGTCTTGGAGAATTAGTTTGTTTTACTTCACTTAAACATTCACGCCATTCGTTGCAATCCCCCCCGCGTGGCATGCTTCCACAAGAGTTAAATTCACAACCCCATTATAAAATAGTAAATCGAACGTGTAATAGAAGTAACCATAAAGGAAATAACTCGACATCTTTAGGATATACAAAATACATTCGAGAAATAACTTTCTCTGCCCAACGTTGTCTAACAGTACACTTTTCTGCTTTACTATCCCACACGAAATCTACTGGAATTTCAATATACAGAAATTCATTTGCCAGAGCAACGTTTGTATTCAATGCAAAGAATGCTATTAATTTGGTTCTTGGAGGAATAGGTACGGCCCGTTCCGCATTTCCTTCTCTAAAGTAAATATTTTGTCTTTCAGGTAGATGGCAATCAAGCTGAACAATTGTATGAGACTGATAATGCATTGGGAATTCAAATATCCTCCAAGCTGCCTCAGTGGAACCAACAAATCTACCATTTAAGAATTTTCGAATCTCATCTATCACGATGCCATTCGGCCTAACATTCTCAACACCAAATTCTAAAGTCGCACAATTATATCCTTTATAAATATACTTGTAAATGTATTTGACACTCTTAACAGCCGTGCAAACTTCAACATTCAAATGACAATTGAACTTAGCTTAAAGATACGAATTGTATGGACCACAAATCTATTATCAACACTATGCCCACGAAGATCAACATAAACACCATAATCACGACGTCTATATACTGGATAACCATTCACACTATCATGAATACGTTCTGAGAAATCAATAGGAAAATTTTTAGAACATTTTCCTTCTCGCATGCACACTGAATAAGGATTAAGAACATCGCATGGGCCATGAATCATATGACTTTTTACTAAATTATGTAATTTTGGATGAGTCAGGAATTTCAGAAAAAAGAATTTTATCAAACACTATCAATTTTATCATCATTTGCCAAAGTCAACAAAATATGTGCATGAGGGAGACCACGTTTTTGAAATTCTATTGTGTAAATAATAGTATCATCTGTACCGAATATCTGATTTTTAACTATCAAGCTGATCAGTTTATTCAATTTAATTTTAAAAACGCGAAGAACAATATCAGGTCGAAAGTGAGCCTAGCCCCATATAAGGTTTCGATAATTTCGGGCCAATTTAGATTACATATAATATAATAATTATGAATAAAAAAGGTGTTCCATTTCGCTGTACAATACACACAGCATTTAAGTAATTCTGAAACATATTGCGTGGAGAACATAAGGATGTGGAAGCCAAAATTAATTTTTGACTCTAGAATCATTACTATTTGGATTTTGATTTATAAAATCACTTAAGTTATTATAAATGTCAGCACGTAGAGCAGCCTGATTTTTTTTAATGAAATGTAATATGGTACTTTCAATTCGAACGTACATATATATCAACGATCCATTGAAGAAATAATTTTTGGGAAGAATGCATATCACTAAAATTATCACGAATAGCAAGACGATAACATTTATACTATAACATAGTAACTTTGCTTCGAGAAGCATGAGCATTAGTAGTAGAAGCAATGTTATGTAACATACAATATTTACATGCCAACCGGTATCACCATTAGGAAACTATAAAGGATATGCCAACGGATCTAATGAAGAGTCCAAAACAGAAACATTATAAAGTTCTTGTGAAAATTTCGGGAAAACAACCATACCTATCTCAAAAGGCGGTTCACCGTCATCGCTTCTAAAAATAGCTACAACATCAGTCTGAATAGCATCGTTATATCGACAAAGATCACACTCTTTATTCACCTTAATCATCATACAAACATTAGCAGTTGTATTTTCAGGATGGTGACAATATTCTGCCAGACCTAAAAGAACGTGAAACACATTTACACGATCTAACTCATTAGATAATTCATACATAATAGATACACTACATTCATTATTTGCTCTAGCATTCAGTCTATGACATACAGCAGTTTCAACCTCGTAAAAATAAAACTGTGCATATGCTGGATCACTACCATAACCCGGAGTAATTGAAACAGATCGGTGATTAAATACGTCATGAATCTTACAATGATAAATTCCATTCAAAACTTTGTCATCTAATTTAAATTCAGAATTTATCATTGCAAATGAAACATTATAAGAACGGATATTATCAAAGTAATTCTTGGAACGTTGTTTAATGATATTGTCATTTGAGTTCAAACCTTGTAATTTCAGATTGAAAATGTTTTGCTGAACAGAAATCATAACGTAATATTAAAGACCCACAGCTAAAAGACTCAAAATTACGGGGAATTAAGTTCCATTCAATAAATCAATATCTTGATCATTTGAAGTACTTGCGATAACATTTCTAACTAATCTCATGTAATTTCTCTGGCGTGTACGCTAAATTCTACCTGTTAAAGTAGATAGAGAAGGCATATATAAATAACAGCAATGTTAAAATTATGAAAAAAAAAATAGCAATGATGACATTATGAAAAATTAAATAAAAGTGGCAAAAATTTTCGCTTGGTCACAAAACATTAGGTAAATATTAAGAATACCGATTATGCTGATTTATAGCAAAAAATAAAAAATAAAACCAAGCGCAAGGAAATTATGCATAAAATTTTAATCTGCAAAATACGCTGGAAATGTTAATAATGCCGATTTATAAGTAGTGTTTTAAGTATCGATCCTTAGTGTTTAGTCTTAGTCGTTAGAAAAATTATCAAATGTAAGGTTTTCCCCATTTTCCTTATAATCTTAAATATTTCTTTTTGTAAAACCGTTGTTCATTTTAATCTCTTTTGTTTTTTCTTAGTAGTAAAGTTATTAACATAGCTAAAACTCTAAAAAATTTGTTAACTGTGTGCATACTTAAATATGGATACATGGGTAATATTATTTATTTAAAAAACCAAAATGCATATATTCAAATATTTATTTATTTAACTAATTATGTCAAAACCTGTCAACTTAAAAGTAATTGATTATTAACATAACGCATACAAAAAATTAGTAAGGATACTTCTAACATCTTGATATTGAACAGAAAGATTTTTAGATGGTTTTCTGTCGAGGTTTAAATTCATGGACAGAAGTATGCTCAGGCTAAAATTTTGCATCATAGCTGCAATATAAGAAACAACATCTGCGCAGGTTGTATTTGCTACCAACCTAGATATGAAAACATATTGACGGGGAGAAATCACAGTAAGAAGAGGAGCGAAGGCATGAAGTTATTAGTGGTCATCAGTGCTGGTGGAGATACTAAGAGGCATGTAGTTAAGGACATAGATAGTGGTTAGAGGAATGAGGGGAAGAATCAGGAATAGTTATAGATGGCCCAAGGGGCAATGATAATTGTGCTTTAGGAAGGGGTAAGGTGACAGGTAGAACATTCACAGCACCAGGTCGACCAAAAGATGTGGAAATTGAGGGCACTGGATGTAAAGATGTATTACCATAGGGTATAGGAGAAGTTGAGAAGGAAAGCAAGGGCAGATCAAAATCATAATTCCCAAGTTGATTAGATGCAGATTCAAATTCATTCGACATTTGCAAAAAGAGATTCTTAAGTTTTAAAAATTGGTCACGCACCCGCCGGTACATACCTGAAAACTCTGCTTGACGTTTAAAGCAGTCAGGGCAAGACCATCTAGTACCACCACAGACTGACTTAATTCCATAAATCCTGTCAAACCGGCACAATTTAGATATGCCACATTATCGCCCATCCAACAGGTGACAGTACGATTCTTATCATTATCGAAACGATCTTTATAACTGCATTTACGATGGCAACACTGCATATTAGAAATCGAAAAGATATATTAAGAAAAAAAAAAAATAGTATGAGTGTGCTTAACACTCACGAGCCTTTGATGTGAAACACGTTGACTATGTTACTAAATAAATTAATGAATGTTTGATGCAAAATTTCAGTACTAAATTTCAATTTAATTCATATAGGCGATTATTGGTTGAAGATAGTTAAAATATGATACATACACTAGGGTATCCTGCCCGACGTCGTACGGCCAATCGGATTCCTTAAACTTCACTTTCAGTAGAACGCAAGTGGATTGGGCCATACCTACAGTTGCGGTTTCGCACCATCGCTATTAATAAGTTGAATTGCAATTCTGGTATTTCATTTTTGCTTCCCGCTGCACTTTAATTTGGCTAAATGGATAGTCAGTCACATTAATAATTCCAGTGACTTACCAAATCCACAACAATGCACAGCTCCCTGGTCTTGCCTTAAGTGTTATTGTATTATTGAGTCCTTTAATTTATTCAAATCAAATGCAGTATTTGATCCACCAATTTCTCGACAACAGCGTCACATATCGAATCCAAAAGTACTCTGTTATGTTCAAGGCTAAAACCAACCATGCACGCATTCACAAAATGTCATTGCAATCAGATGAACGAACGGTATAGCCGCGCATAAGACTCAATATGAACACACATAAGAGAAGTTCAGTGACATACACACTCACAGAAGAATTATATATATAAAGATTGTGAATCTAAACCATTCTCAGATCACCTTGAACACACACAAAAAATTTCATCAAAATTGGTCCAGTCGTTTAAGAGAAGTTCAGTGACATACACACTCACAGAAGAATTATATATATAAAGATTATTGATTCTAAATCCAGAAACGTTGAGAAGACCGCATCAATTGCACTATTGGAGTTGGTGATTGGAATGAGTGACTTCTGGTCATTTGCAAGTTAAGTTGTAGCCTTTAAAAACTGAATGAGTGGTTCGGCATCATTTGAAGCACAGTTCATGTTAAACTCACCCCTCAGAATCGTAGGCAACTTATCAAAGTACTCTCCAAGTTCAGCAGATCCAATGAGAGTGTATTGTAACAAAACAAAATGAAGAAACTTTATAATATCATTTATTCGTTACTTTGGTGAAATGTATTCCGCTTCAGAAACGTCTCCAACTGATGGTGTTTATAGCTGTGCTATTTGATGATTGGCAACTTTGAATTTGCATGTGTAACGTAAGTCTATGCTCAGTGTTTTGATTTAGATATGTCGGTTAACAACCAGCATGCTGACCTTCTCTTTTATATTGAGCGCAACAGTCGAAATTTGGAATGCAGACGTATTCGTCGTTACACATCCAATTTTCACATAATATAAGAAAGGCACATTGTTGTGTCACCGCATCTGTTAGATTAGTTTTGTGAGCCCTTGCTCTTTGCCAGATAAATATAAAGAATGGTGTAGATTTTGTGGTACTAATAGCATCCAAAATTGTATCCTGGCGAGTTTTTAGAGAATTATTTGCAAGCCTTACAAATTTAGATTGAAGGGGAAGTAAACTGCGTGCAACTCTTCGTCCATGATGAAATTTTTTATCACTGTTTTTCGTAATAGTAAATAGTCCTTCAAGACTTGTGACTCTTGAAAGTGCGACACAAATAAGTTGCTGGTCATGCGATTTTTCATACTCATGAACAACCTGGTGGAAGATACCTCCTTGCGATTTGTGAATTGTCATCCCACAGGCTGGAATGAAAGCGAAGTGATTTAGCTTAGCACTAATTGTACGATTGGTATTCAAATAGATTGTAGCATTTCTTCGGGCGATAGGAACCAAATCATTTACAATGTCATGTTTCTGCACATATCCCGCAGAAAGGTTCCTTAGTTTAAGTCCAATTCTACAACTAAGAGTAAATCGTAACCAGAGGCATGTTACAGAACCATTGTTTATTTGATCAAGTCTGTTTTCATCATTAACAATTTCATTTATAATGTCATGCTAATATTCAATTAATTCCAAAAACCCTATAATTCCATTTGCTAAGCCATCGGACACATCAGTTGGTCAGCTGTAGTATTCCCAGCGAAAATATCTTTAGCAACAGATAAAACTTTGTCTGGGCTATCGTTTAGGATCTGTTTGTTGTACTGTCCACTTCATGATTTAAAAAAAAAACAGTCGGAAGCCATTAGGACATTGCACGTGCGCTCTTTTCATCTCGCTCGCAGGTCAAAGAGATTCAATCACATTTTGTTTCATATTGTATTGTATTGATTCTTCTTTCACCTTAACTTACTATGTTTGCTTTGACTATTTCATTCTTTTATTCTTCTATCTTCCTCTCCTTGCAATTATTAGATTTTTAACTCTTTATTAATAAACTTTAATAATCTTATATTAGCGCAAAATGAGTTCTATTGTATTGACACTTATTTGTTCCTGACCGGTCAGTCAGATAAACACTACCCAAGCCACGGGTTTTTATTTTCTGATCGACAAGAAAAACCTTAACCAAAATTGCCTGTGACGATTTCAAATTTTACCCTATCGAAACCAAAAATGTTTCACATATTGGGTGTATGCATATGATTCCGCCCTTTTTTGTGAAAACAAAACAAATTTGCTTGTTTAGAAAAAGGAAAATTTATTTATTCAAAGTATGCCCCATCTGCAGCTACAACCTTTGCCCATCTTTCAGGCAATTTACGGATTCCTTGCATAAAGAAGTCCTGGTCTTTTGAGGCAATCCAATTATGAAGCCAAATTTTGATATCTTCATAAGAAGTGAATCGCTCTCCCGTAAGATCAGACTGCATCCTTCGAAATAAATGAAAATCTGAAGGGGCTATATCTGGTGAATATGGCGGGTGGGGTAGCACTTCCCAGTCTTGTCCATTTAAATATGTTTTCACAACATTTGCCGTATGCGGTCTGGCGTTGTCATGTTGAAGAATTAATTTGTCATGCCTATTCACCCATTCCGGTCGTTTTTCTTCTATAGCTACCTTCAACCGCATTAGTTGTCGTCTGTAAACATCGCCAGTGATAGTATCAGACGGTTTCAGCAACTCATAGTGCACAACACCTTTCTGATCCCACCAAATACAGAGCATAACCTTGGTACAATGAATATTTTTCTTTGGCTGTGATGGGCCGGCCTCACCTGGCTTCAGCCAAGATTTTTTGCGTTTAGGATTCTCGTAATATATCCATTTTTCATCTCCCGTGATTATCCGATGCAAAAAACCTTTTCTTTTTTGTCTTTGAAGCAGCATTTCACAAATGGTTTTGCGACGTTCGATGTCTCGGTCTTTCAATTCATGTGGCACCCAGTTATTGACTTTTTGAACCATTCCCATTGCTTGCAAACGTCTTGAAATAGTTGATTGATCAACATTTAATGTTGTTGCCAATTCTGATTGTGTTTGACAACAATCTTCGGTCAATAAATCTTCCAATTCAGCATCTTCAAATTTTTTGGGTGGTTTTCCATGTTCTCTGTCCTCAATGTCAAAATCATCATTTTTAAATCGTCGAAACCATTCTTTGCAAGTTGTATTCGATGGAGCATGCTCACCGTAAACATCAGCAAGCAAACGATAAGTTTCCGCTGCACTTTTCTTTGCAACAAAATAGTGCAATAAAACCTCCCGCAAATGATGTTTACTTGGGATAAAACTCGACATTTTCAATGAATTAGAAATATTTGTTGTTTATGCTTCCACCGAATGTTATACACTGTGTTTAACAGCTGATAGAAGGCACTATCGAATGCAAGTATTAGTATTTTAGTGTGCAAGTGTAAGCGGCGATACTAGCGAAACTATCGGAAAGGGCGGAATCATATGCATACACCCAATAAAAAAAAAACAAAAAACACGTGGTAGAAGTAAAACTTCTTAAAAATAGACGGAGAGATATCATCTCAAAACAACTACAACTACATACAATATTATAAGTTTGTCAAGAAGTTTGTAATGCCGGCCACATATTATGCGATTGATTGTATAATTTCATTTTGCTTGTGGACTCTCACAACGTGTGCGGGGAGGGGTCATGGCACGATTGTATGTCAATCTGTCATTCTGTCTATCTCTCCGTTTCTGTAGCGGGTGCAATTGTTGTTGTTGTGTTAAAGTTTACGTTTTCCGTCTGTCCTCTTTTGGCCAAAGATTATATCAACTGCGAGCTTCTGTGTGTTTCTCGTTCTCTTCTCTTCGTACATTCGCTTATTTTTGCACACACACAGGTTAGTTGCACAGATAGACAGTGCAGCTATTTTAAAATTAAAACAACAACAACGAGTGTTATCCATCAGAAAGAGAGATGGAAATGCTCAAAATGCAAAAGCAATGTAATTGCACTTGACCTAATGCAAAACTACAAAAACAAAAATGAGTGGAGAAGATAAAACAATTTTAAAAATTATTATAAATGAATAAATATGTAATTAATTGCAAATTCACTTTTATGCACAACTAAAAAAGCCAAAACACAATTTAATTTAAACAAATTGTAACTAATAGGAGTTTAAAACACAACGAAATAATATCGCGAAGCACGGAGGGTTCCGTACCAGATTGGGGTTTGTACTCCCCCTAGTGGTCCGATATGACTGATTCCAACGAATGTACCGCGCCTTTTTCAAATACCCAAACTGTTTCAATGCTATGTTGTGCTTGCTTAAATTTGTTATTCTTTTAATTATTAATATTTATGATAAAAACAAGGGAACAAACGTGTCTGCCATTGAAGATAAAATATTTTTAAAATTGTAAAAGAAAAATTTCAAAATTTTCTTCCCGACAAATGTAGCAATTTGCATAACAACTTTACTGTACATTATTTCTGTGGTTCTCTGTGACTGCCGCCTATCAGATGTTTTTTTTTTTTTTTTTTTTGTTTACATTACAAATTTTTGAAACAAAAGAGTTTACTAAATAAAACCTATTAAATATAAAATGCATGTGACTCGCTTAATGACCATTGATTTATAACGGAGAACTGAATTGAAAAATTTGACTTACATTTTCATTTCATTTTGTCTATTTTATTTTTTCTTCTTTTCCAACTTGGCGTTCAAATTCCGCATTTGCTGTTGGTAACATGCCAACTTGACACAAATTTTGAAATCACTTTTACTTAAAATGCACAATAAATACGTGATTAATAAACATTTTAAACATAACAGCTTTGGTATTAGTTTTATTACTTTAATATACAATACAATTTATTGATCTACTCGATAAAACAAATGCTCCGAAAAATTCAACATTACATTTAAAATGAGTTTGCATCCCCATGCTGGATTGCTTTTGTCGACTAAGGGAGGATTAGAATTTATTTCATAAAATGATGAATCAATAGTTTAAATAAATTAAATATTTAAAGAAAAATAATGCAGATTACTTTGAAAAAGTATAATCTATCCATTCGTAGCAATGGTTTTATTTAAAAAAATGTTCTTATGGGAGAAAATATCCAATTATCCAAACCAAACGCAGGAGGATTCAAAAACTACCGAAACAGTTTTCTGTGGCACCAAAAATCTGAAAACTGATGGAAATGATTAGGAAGTGTTTTCTGTGGCACCCCCGAATGAAACATTTTTGTTTCTGATAAGGCAAACGCGCGGCTTAAGGGGTAGGATTCTTTTGATGAACCAGGAACATATATTTCGCTGCCGAAGGTTTTGTTTATCTTCTTCCGCATAATTCGTTGTTTTTCAGTTTTTTTTTATTTCTGTGAACTGAGTGGTTGATAAAGAACATGAAAAAGTTTGATAGAGACAGTATCAAAGAGCGAAGATCAATATCGGACGACAAAGGAGAATAAACAATAATTGTCTCGAGCTAGTCTCATAAATAATTCGGTCTTAATTGCTACAAAAAAACTCCTATTCATTAAATTCAATTTAAGATTAATATTTATCACTAAGAGTGCTTAAGTAGCATAATAATTTTCTGATAAAAATTTTTTGTAATAGCGATTTCCTTTTTTTAGAGGTTAGAGAAAATCATTCTTCAATTGAGACTACATATTGTATTTCATAGTTAGGCTAAGAAATCGGGGCACAATCTCTAATATTTACTGATATTAATTATAGATAAAGAAGTTTAACTTCGCCTATGCCGAAATTGTTACACTCTTCACGTACCCCATAAAAAACGTGAAAGAGAAAGAAGATAGCGAAGAAAAATACAGAAGTGAATATTATCAGTCCGACTAAAATTTCCCCAAAATTTAAAATAATCCACTAAACTTTAATTAATATTAATAGTACCATTTTATGAAGCAATATCTATATATATAAAAGAAAGTCGTGTTTGTTACGCCACTTATAACTCAAGAATGGCTGAACCAATTTGGCTGAAAATTGGTGGGGAGGTAGCT
The DNA here is from genome assembly GCA_037043295.1 of Amiota minor. Lineage (NCBI taxonomy): Eukaryota > Metazoa > Arthropoda > Insecta > Diptera > Drosophilidae > Amiota > Amiota minor. The sequence goes on along the minus strand of JBAMAW010000744.1, from coordinate 133,566 downwards.
TAGAACCAGGAGACGGACATAGGATAGGAAAGGTTTTTTTTTCGTCCGTCCATCAAGTTCATTCATTCCTTTGCTTTATGTTGCTAGGCAGAAAGCAGTATATAAGAGACTTCAATATTGGAGATGCTTGTAATAAATAGTACATTTGCTTAATGCTTTATGTTGCTAGGCAGAAAGCAGTATATAAGAGACTTCATTATTAGAGATACTTTTATTAGTACATCTGTTTAATGTTTTATGTTGCTAGGGAGAAAGCAGTATATAAGAGACTTTATTATTGGATATTCTTGCTATTTGTAGATTTCAAATTTAATATGCCGTATGTTAGTATGAATGTATGCAGTATATAAACGAAATTAACGAATAGTGGTGGCTAATTTTTCGTTTAAAGTCTTATAATTCTTAAACGATTTTTAACCAATTTGGCTTAAGTAGTGGATTGAGAGCAGATGAATGCATACTTACCTGGCGTAGGGACTACCGTGATCACTAAGGCGGTTTTCCCATTGCACTTCGGTTGAGTTGACCCCTGCGATTATTCCTAATGTGAATAACTCGTGCGTGTAATTTTTGGTAGCCGGGAATGGCGTACGCGCCGTCCCGACTTTAAAAGATACATAATTGAATGCAATTTTATGTTAATAGTTAATGCTGAAATCATAATAAACTGAGTTGAAATTAAGAGAACAAGGAATCATGGTTTCATATTTAAGAACTTGAAGTACAACCACTTGAATGTTTTATACATAGTAGAATTAAAGACGGGTAATGCAGAGTTAAGGAATTTCGACAAAGTAACCTTAATATTGTATTGTATTTGTGTGGAAATTAAACCATACATGCTTTCACCCTTTCTGAATACAACAATAATCATGCCTTTCAAGCAACTTTTTTATGGGCGCTACCTCTTCCAGTAATCAGAGAGATCTGATTTTAACATACCAGATAGTTAAACCTATTAGATCGATAGCTGGTTTGTATGGCAGCTATACGATCCAGTAATCCCACTATCTTGAAATTTGGATGGTTGGTGGCTATACATCAGAAACTTATATTGTCGAAATTTCAGTTTGATCGGACCATACAAACCCCCATTAATATTCAGGTTCTTATTGGAAAAACTTTTCTGTTTTTTGTTCTATCGAACTGAAATTAAGACACTTTAAGGTTTTGATATGGGCGCGGTACATTTGTTGGAATCAGTCAAATCGGACCACTAGGGGAGTACCTCCCATACAAAACTCAATCCGGTACGGAATCCTCCGTGAACGAGTCTGACTCAGACTTGGCCCATTTTTTTTTTAATAACTGAGCATGAACAGGGGACGTAGCAACGCACGCCGGGTAACGCTAGTTGTTTAATAAATCTCAATCACATCGTGGAGTATGCCTCCAAATACATTTCCTCATTTGGTGGTGTGGAAATGTGTGCATATTATGTAAATTACGAAATCTTCAACTTTAGACTCCCGATAACTCGGGAATGATGATTCTTACGAGAAATAGTTTAATAATAGTTTTTGTAGAGAACTGTACGATCTACAATATTTACCTAGACTAGATTTTTTCGATAACACTTACTGTTTACCTTTGATCTTGAATAACTTTGACTTTTCACTTTTTATTTATAATAGCATCTTTAAGGCATGTACCACCGGACCATTATAACTATGGATCGAGAATCTTGTACCCATAATTTGTGTTATGCTCCTTTTGTCTGTTATATTTAAGCTCTAGTCTTATTATTGTTATTGTTGAAGGTGTCGACAATCATAATTTGTTGCAATTAACACGCAATTGCCACATGCTTGACTTCCCAAGAAACTCCCCTAGAATAGAATCCGAATCAAATTACTATGAAATTCTTGTGATAGTTTTGTTGTTTTGCGGTTGCATTTTGCAAGTTCTTTTGTTATTTTACTTACCTTCCTCTGGGTCATGATGTTTGTGTTGGCTGTACAACAAAAATCCAATTAGGTACTTTCTGGTAAATTTCTGGTTTCTGTGCCAGTGAAATTAGATTTCTGTTTTTACATACACCACAATCATCATCTACATCATCTATTGAAACAATAAGAATTTTATATGTTTCGTTTTATCTTCCTATTTGTGAAAGAAGAATCGAATTTTTAATATTTTCATACATAAGTATACGAGTATTTGTGGTCTTTGAATAGTGAATGACAAGTATTAAATGCATCGGAATGGTTACAACTCATTTTTAAATGCAATTAAGGTCACTGGACTAAAACAAGTATAATCAATACAACAACATCCAAGTTGAATTAATACAACACTAACCTCCTAAACTGAACACAAGGCAACGGCAGAAGAGTGATGATGATGTATATGAGAATGAGCAAATGGAATAAGATACTATCTTAAGGAGGCGAGAAGTGTAGCTGTGCGGAACGAAGTTAGACTGCTCTATTTTATGTTCATGTCTCTTGTATGTCAACAAATTCGGTGAGAATTCGACAAATAGAAAAAATTTGTTCAAAAAGAAAAATTGTAAAGAAACGAAGGGAAAAAATTGCGCCTGCTCTTTAATCATGGCATCGATACATATAGAAGCAAAGAAGAGAAAATGAAACTTCGGAAATCATGTCATGGGGTCATACCAAGAACAAGACCAACAAGTCACTTGTATTTAGCGCGAAGGGTAAGGAAATATAGATAGAAACAGAAAAAATGAATTAACTTTAACGAAATAAGGCAAAGGAAAATGTGCCGCAATAAATAGTTAATAAAGCAATCAATTTCGAGAAAGGACAGCAATCGGCGTTACTAACTTATACCAAATGACGGTGACCGATGTGGTGAGCCCAATACATCTAACATCTAAATGAAAGGAAAAAGGAAAACCAAATATTTAACAAAATACAAAAGCTTATCGCAGCTTACATCCTTTAACATATCACGATAGTTAACTTACTCATGGGTCATTTTATATGGGAGCTATAACAATAATTTAATCAACTGTTTTATTTTAATATTTATAACTAGAGACCCGTCCCTCTTTTGCATGGGTGAATTCGATATTTCTTCAACAGTTTCATCATTCTGAAGCAAAATATGTCTATGTAAATTTCTTGTCCTATAACCAATACGAAAAATGACTTCCTGGCATAATTAATAAAAATTTTTATTTAGTTTTATGTTGACCTTGATTTATTCAAAACAAACTTTGTAGTATACGAGTATGCATAGCACTTGAAATATTTGATTAAAGCAGACGAATCAGTAAATGTTATGTTATTGTTTCGTGTTGAAAATAAGATCAGTGCTGTGATTTGCGAGTGAGGCAGAAACCGACGTCAGGGTTTACACACGGCTATTACGTCCAAAGCAGACTTACGGCAGTTATAATAACTATTTGCAATGACTGGAAGCGAATTAAATATTTTTATTGTTGAATCAATTGTTTATGTACATATAAAAACCTTCTAAAAAATTCTCTAAATAGTAGTGAAAGCCATATTAAAATACTTGGCGTGGATTAGAAGTTCTGTTAATCGGATCGAACAGGAATGTCGACTTTGTTTTGTACTATATAATGAAGAAACACAACAGTACCTCATACAAAAACTTAGAAATATATAGTAGCTAAATCCTTTGTTGTCCACATCGATTCATATATTATATAGTACATATATCTTGTGAAATTTGTCATTCCAAGACTAGACAAACTCTGGACACAAATTCCTAGTTAACAATAATGTGATAAGATTTTAAGAATTTTGGCTTATTTATACCTCATCAGTTTGTAACAGACAGAACGATACATCGAACACCCCGTAAAGAATATATGAATATTGTTGATCAGAAATATCCGTGTGTCCGTCTATTCGTCTGTCCATCTTTATGTTTACAAACTAATCACTTAGTTTTTGAAATTTTGTATGAACTTTTTCTTTGTCGGAACCAGCCGAAGCGGATCAATAGGAGGAATACCTCCCATACAGACCCAAATTCAAATTCCTGTTCTTATTAGAAATGTTTTTTTTACATTTTTTATTTCTGTACTGAAATTTGAATGCTATAGGTGTCTAATGTATATTCATTCAAACCCCTATGATTACTGAGTAGTAGAGATTCAAATTCATTTTTTGCAGTTGTACATGCTACAGTCAAATTTTGTATATCATTTACAAAAGCATTAAAGTTCCACGGCACATGGGTTCAAGAATGCCAGGTCTACATGCTGCCGGGGAATCTTTTTCAAACGAAACGTATCCGTTGCGTTACAAACAACATGACATCGTTGTAGGTATAACGTGTCAAAAAATGTAATAATATTTAAGAACAACATGTGTGATGGCATTTGTCAATTAGTATTGAAATTGGATTATATTGCTCCACAGGATGACCATCGAAGGCAAAATGGCGGAGATACAAATTGGAAATAGGATGACACAGTTAGCAGACGAATCGGATTGGACATTAGATGTTTGTTTAGTTTACGATATGACTTCTTTATGAGAAAGTGAAAGTAGTAAGGAAAGATTAGTATTAGAACTTTCATTTTAAAGTGAAACAATTCAATTCAGCAAAAGGCAACTCATATAGGAAAATATTTGACATTTTATGAGACATTATCGTGAAAGAAGGTTCTGAGGTGGAGACGAAATGAAACTTTAAGCAAAAAATTGGTTTGTATAGAAATTTAGTTACATTTCTTGCTTTTGTGTGAGCTTTGTGAGTTTTCTGAAATGCAATTAAAAACTTTTGTTCAGCAATTAAGATACTAATTAAAAATCTCACCCGCTCTTAACTAAAAAACTCAAACTAAGTCAAGCCAAGCCAAGGCAAGGCAGGCAGGGAAATGTTAAAGGCAAATAGAAAACTTTTCATTTTTCCCTCATGGCATATGTGTAATGTGAACTTCTTTATGTACAATCAGCCTAGACAGGTGCATAAACATGAATATAAATATATTTATGGTATAGTACATAACGGCACATGAATAGCGAGGTCGAACTTACAATGAGTTTGAAAATATACTATAATGCTAAGTTAAACGATAACAATATGTAGCGTATGGGGCGGTTATTGAATATATGATGATAAGGAATGACCGAGGTAATGAACTTAACGAGAAACTGAGGGCCTTGCGATCAGCGCACATTAAGTTCTTAACGTGGTTCCCAATAGAACATCAACATAAATACCGTCCATTAAAGATGTATCTCATAGCTGGTACAGAATGTAAATTGGAATATCCGTTGCATGTGCTAAAGAATGGGAGAATCGGGAGGATATTTCTCACAACTACAGTAAGGCACAGATTCAAACTCTGTAATTCAAAAACAATCCTAGTCCCGATAAGATTGATTCTGAAGTGGTAATAGCTCTCCTTTGGAAGGGGGCGCAATGGAAATGCGCATTGAAAATAATATGGATGTGGAGTCAAGGAAAACATACCGAATCATCAATTTGGATTTAGGGCTCCAGTCCAGAGTAATTAAACTATGTTTTTCAGTACATTCTTACATGCAATAAGTATAAACAAGGTTGCCCCGCTGTCTTCTTGGATATTAAACAAGCATCAACAAGCAGGCGGTCTATTTCATAAGTTAAAACTCTCCTACCAGAAAACATACTGACCTTCATAATCCCAACACCATGGTGGTAATGTATGTAGGATCTGGCAAGGAGACTCGGAGCAGATTGTCCTACATGGCAATGCTGTAGTGTTAGGACTACCGAGTGCGCGAGAGTGACTGATGATCGGTCGAGTGACCCAGTCGCTCACATTCGTTCATCTAGTCAAGTCGAAGTTCCTAATAAACTGTTGTTAAATAAATATTGTTTGTCGTTAAGTGAATACCTTTAATACAACTGTTATTTGAATATCATTAAAATTTGCATCTAAATAATAGCCACACATATACTTATACAATAAATAAATAAGGTTTAATAAATAATATTAAACTACATGTATGTATGTACAGATGTCGCACGAGTAATGTTTTAAATATATTGATCGTAAAACTTTTCGGAGTAATTTCAATCCACTTTATTCAAATTCTGTCTTAAGAATAACTTCTATCAAAATTCTTATCTTATATTACGCTTCCTATTTAATACATTTCATAATATTATTAATAAAAATAGTTGTTTTTATTTACCTACTTTATGGTAATTGATAACGGATTAAGAAGAGTAGTTGTTTTCATTTACTTTATGACCTTCAAATTCTTATCCTACATTACATTTGATATATTTCATAACAGATTAATAAAACGGAATAAGTTAAGGTTAATGAACTTTTAAACTTGATAAGTGACAACGAATTAAGAAAATTAGAAGTTGCTATTAACATTTAATTCAGGGTCGGACTGCGGGTACATAACTCCTCCCGCCCTTGACAAGGAATACTCCTGCATTCCATGCAAATTTAATTTTCTTGTTTCAGTTCATTTATCAATGCTTCTGGATTTTTCTATTTTCGAATAACATGAAGCTCAAATATTGTTCATTAGACATAAGGAATATGTAGGCAAAGTTCGTTATTATGTAGTCGATAGGGCTTTTTATAAACATGCATCATATCTAAAAGTATCCTCATTTTAGTTTAACTTTGTAGAATAACATAAAGAGTTATTTATATTCATAAAATAGAAATGCAACATCGAAAACCTCTTTTTTGATTTGCTTAAAACTTTACACTAACAATTTTTACCAAAAACCGTTATAAGTTTGTTATTTTGCCTTCCACACATTTTCGTAGAACATTGTAATACCCTACAGTCTTTCGTTTTTAAGAAATCAAAAATTTTTGGTAGTTCTATAATTTTGCAACGCACCTTAGTAGAATATGGCTTTTGCCATTTGTACAATTATTGGCCTATTCTCATCGATATTAAGTGTTTAAATTTTTTCTGTTACCGTATTATTTAAACTTTCTATGTCACTATTACCGGTGTGGCTATTTGGTTGTGTGGAGTGATATTCAATACCTTGTTCTTGTAAGATTTCTTTAACATTTGAATTATTAAATTCATTATCAAATAGAAATTTCTGAACCTTTCCTTTCACTGCCAAGAACTGCTGAATGTTATCAACGATTGTTCTGCTGTTTCTATCCATTGTTGGGATATATGTTGCATGTTTCGAAAATTTGTCAATGAATATTATGAAGTGAAGGTGAAGGTTAAGTGAAATTTATTTTTGATCGGTTTGCGATCATATTTTCCACCGGTGCAAGTATCGCAGTTATTAAGGATTCTGTGAATATGTTCTTTGAGTTTGGGATTATATACCCTTGATTTTAATTGTTCATAAGTAGCTACTATACCACAGTGACCACTCTCATTTTTGTGGAATAATGTGATTTGTTTATTAAGTTCATTAGGATTTTCTATGTCTTTTGCTCATTTAGAACATTTAATAAATTTTATACGAGAATTATTATCGGATTCCTTTACGAGAATTTCCTGTATTTTGTTAAAGGATCTTTTCTTCAGAATCCAATCAGTTTCTCGGGCAAGTTCTTCTTCATCTGTTTCAAAAACAGAATTTTTGTTTCTATTTTATTATTTGCTTTGAGGCTTTGGTTTTCTTTCTTGAGTAGAGCTAACTCATTTTTTAGTTCAATACACATTTTTTTTTTTTTTTCATAATTTCCAACTTCTCAGCTTCTTGGGTAATTAATTAAGTGTATTGATTTGCTTGCTATTTCTAGCTTATCAGACAGTGGCTCCTTTGGCATATTGCCTGCGCCTGATGGAGGTGTTCCAATAGGTGGCATTTTGGAAAATGGGACAAACTTTTCAGAAGCCCCTCTTTGAAAAAACAGCACAATATCAGACTGTAGAAATTGTTCAAAACTACTGCTAACCTGTGTTGTTGTTATTGTCCTATCTGGTAAAATTTTTATTGCTGTAGATATTTAGAAATAAAATTGCTGGTATTGATGTTGTCATTACAGTATTGTAACGTTATTTTCTTTTTCTAGTTTATGTGTTGTTGTTATTTCTAATTTGATGCTAATCAATTTGCTAAGCAAATTCTTTTTGAAAAATTAATTCTCTGAAGCTGTTGAAAACACGTCAGCTCGCTTCAGAGGGCATCAATTGACAAAATTGTGCTGAATAAAGATCGGTAAATTTTTCCAATTTATTTAAAATGTTTAAAGTTGAAAGAAAATTATAAGAGCAATCGGACATCTAGGGTGGTACCGCCTATACAAACCTTTTTCGCTAACAAGACAGAAGTGAATTTGATTTTTGCTGAGACAGTCAACTAGTTCAAGTCGCTTTGCAACAACGGCACAAGAATTCCATGCCGTAATACTATGATAATATAATAATTTGCGGGTATCCCCCATACAAATCCCGTGGAGAGTATTTCATCTTCGGCAAAGTCGATGATAACGTTCTTACTTGTTTGGGTTCGTTTTTGTATATATAGATAACCAAAGCTGTGAATTATGACTTTACAATTATTTTTTTTTTAATGTTAAGGTTTTGAACCTCGAATAGGTTGAGCCAAAATTGATTAATTGGAGCTGTTTCGGTGAAACAAAGACTTTTTGCGTCGATACGTACCGATGGGAGAAATTTGGAACCGCCATTACACTTCAAAGTTAAATCAGACAGCAGTCGGTGAACCTCACCCAATGCTATCAAAAGCGCAACAGAGTTATGGCGAGTATCATTATTTGTTTATCACTAATGACATAAAGATGAAAGTGATCGCTATGCAAGTCGTTTGACATAGGAGTGTTTTGAAGGAAACGGCCGCAAAAAAAAAAAAACACAAAATTAATTTTCACAAATATTTCGCTCAATGGCAAAATTGCACAAAATACACTTGACAGGTGGCGCAGACCTAAACCAATATCTCGCCGAAAAAAGAGATTTGGCTCGAATGAGGAGGTGAGCGCCACAGCGAACGCCTATTTGAGGCCAAAGATAAATCGTTCTTCATGAAAGTGTATACTGTTAAAGAAGCGCTCGAAGGATGTTGCTCTTAAAGGAAACGAAATAGAACGTTTTGTTAAAAAAAAATAACTTTTCAGCTGCTACTGAACAATAGTGTTTGTTGCCTTTCCGAGTTTAAATCTCTATTTTTAGGTGCATTTTCCGTGCCGCTTGCGTGCGCGCTAGCCCACGTATGTGATTTAGTTCATTTCAAATTGTACCAAAATTTAAATGAAATACGTAGCTGGACGAAGTTGATTTATAATCATTGCTATTTATCACAAACTTTACATTTTAAAGTAGCGCGTTGTGCACGATTCCATGTATGGATGTACCATGTATTCCAAAATATTTAGAATGTCATTAACGACCATTGTCGTATCGTTGCTTTTTTAATAATCTACTTATTGATCTATTGCTTGGCATACGCTTACATACTAAAGCCTTACGATACAAGCTATACACTACTCATACCTAGACTCGTACACAAATGGTATTCTCAATAAATCAATCTGCATATACTCGCGATGTAACTCTGGTCCTATCACTCTCTCTGTAGCTTACTGCGATAGACCAATCTGAACACGACTTGGTTCAATATACAAAGCTATATCTGCAGTTACCACATGAACTCTGATCATCCCCCGTTGATCGATCGATTTTCCAATATTTGAGGATCGCCCTTATAGATATTAAGAAAAACTTCATTGGTTGCAATATAAAAAGTATATTAGTTCCACATTGATATTGCACCTGCGGTGAATCGAACGCGTAGTGCATCTGTTAATCAATAAGTTCCATATAGAACATCGTTCTACAGAATGAAGCTGGGCTTCTAAACCACGATTGAGAAGAGAATGGCAACAGCATCTCCTTCTGCTAAACAAAAACAACAAAAAAACTAGCCAAAGCACTTTTGAGCTCGAGGCACAAAGGCGCTATATCTCTCACACAACACTAGATCTTCACTTTGGAAAGCGCGTAAAAACTCCTATGGAGCTGATCACCTATTAGTGACAGACGGAATGTGGGTTCGAGAAGGCTAATGTATTTGAACAAGTGTTTCAACCTAATCTACCTACTAAAATTTGTGCTTCCTCAACAGACAATCACAAATTCAGTAAATAATAAGTCGCCATTAGGCGTCATCATAAGGACTCAACTGAAGCCCAAAAACGATGATAGAATTGTGCCAAAAATGATAACTGAACGTCCAAACGCAGCAATAGTTATTCTCTCGTGTCTTTTCAATGTTATCCTTCGAATTGGGTACATTCCAAAGAAATCGGTTATTATGATGGTTCCAAAGCTGGGAAGATAAGACATGTCCTTCTTCATATAGGCCTATAAGTCTGCTTCCATGTCTTTCTAAGCTATTTGAGAAGGTCCTTAAAGCCAAACTCAATCACCAGTTACAAGCAAATAGTTCAATCCCAGATCATCAATTTGGTTTTCGAGCAAAACATGGAACGATTAAGCAAGTCAAAGTCTCGGAACTGCTTGAACAGCGAGAATATTGCTCAGTTCCTTGATGTAGCACAAGCGTTTGATGGCATGAGGGTTTGATTTACAAAATAAATTGTTTACTACCCCAAAATATGCATAGAGTCCTGCAATCCTACATATCAAATCGAGTGTTTGTAGTAAGGCAGAAAAATTTCGTTTCAAATGAATTTAAGATAAAAGCAGGAGTTCTCCAAGGTAGTGTCTTGGGACCAACTCTATATCGTACATGTTATTCACTGCCGACATTCCAACAAGTAGTCAAATTGTTATTTTTGGTAATTTTATACCCACAAGTGCTCGAAGCAGATCCTCCTAAGAGGTATGTTGTTGTATTGCGACTTGGTTAAGTAATTGCTCATCTGGTATACCGTCTACCAAGGTCAGAATTAACTCTCTTTCTCCAATCAGTAAAATAATCTGCACGCATCTCGTTCGGTCGCCACTTGCGTGCATTAAATGTTTCCGCAGATCCAGCTCGCTCTCTCTTACACAGAACAACAAACAAAATTTTTCGAGCAGGTCATGTATCATCAGAATTGCTTTCTCTGGAATACTGCCATATTTGTGTCTTTCCGGTTAACTTTGTTGTAAACAGTGCCCGGAATGTGATGACACAATGAGTGTCGTCTTTTTACGTTTTAAGTTGTTTGACCCAGAAATTGGCATCAAAATCACGAACAAAATTTGTTTGTGCTTTGAATGAAACGATTTTATTTTGACACTCAACGACATTGTTTTCCATCATTTCCATACTCTTTAACATCATTTCATTCTCTCTTAGCAACAATAATTGCTCCCATTTGAGCAATTCGTTTTCACGTCTCTGCAATTCTAGTTCTTTCTCTTTGAATGTAGCTTGCATGATCACTTTTGCAACCTCATTTTCACGTCTCCGCAATTCTAGTTCTTTCTCTTTGAGATAATTTTGCATAGTTACTTGTTGAGCCTCTGCTTGCTTATACAATTGTTTGTCTGCTTCGCCACCAGCGTTAATCTTTCCATCCGTGTCATTGTCGTTACGCTTCTGTACGTCTTGAAGCGATATATTGTTGAAATGTTGTTGCGGTGAATTCTCCGTTATGTGTCCGTCACCAATTTTTTGTTGTTGTTGCGTTAAATTTAGTTTACAATCATAATCGTCAAACATTCCACTTAAATTTTCCATTATACCTGTAACAGTTTCCTTTTCGTTAACTTGTCGTAAAATTTTTCTAAGCTCATCCTCGGGAATGGCAAGCAATCGCGACTTCAAAATCAATTTGTTGCCGGTAGAAGGCAAACATACCACTGTGCACACTTCAACTTTTGTGCATCTTAAATTTAACCACTTGTCAGGAATCAGAGTGATTTTTTTTTTTTGTAAGTAAATCCCATTTCTAAGTTTGTGGTATGTGAAATACTGAAAATGAATTAGTTATATGTTATACTAGCCTTACCCGGCGTGCGTTGCTACGTCCCCTGTGCGTGCCCAGTTATTAAAAAAAAAAAGAAATGGGCCAAGTGCAAGTGAGACTCGTACACGGAGGGGTTTGTATGGGAGGTACTCTTCCTAGTGGTCCGATTTGACTGATTCCAACAAATTTACCGCACCTATGTTAAAAACTTATAGTGTCTAAATTTCAGTTCGATAAAACAAAAAACAGAAAAGTTTTTCCAATAAGAACCTGAATATTAATGGGGCTTTGTATGGTCCGATCAAACTGAAATTTCGACAATATAAGTTTCTGATGTATACCCACCAACCATCCAAATTTCAAGACTCTGTGATAGAGCATTCAGAAATATTTGATTAATGATGTTGCTACAGACTGCTAAATTAGATAAAGCTGGTGTTACAATTGATTGTTGTGTACCAAGCTTCAGGTACAAGTTATGAGTTAGTCAGATTTAAAGGCTTATTTTCAGCTTTACTTTAATAAAATAGCTAATTTTTTTTTCTTTTATTTGATAATGTTAGGCTATTTACATTTTTTTGCATTTTAAACTGTTATATTTTTATAGTTGTTTCTACAATTTTAATTTTTGGTTTATGATAAATAATAATATAATAGCCAACTATGTAAATAGACGTGCTGCAATTTGATGACTGGAGCTACATCGAAAACAGTCTTTTCGCGAAGCAATTGCAGTACACCAACTTTTTAGGGCTTACTTTTTCAGTTAAAGCCCACTCAACAGCTTGTTAAATACAGTGATTGCTTCGGCTGAAGTAACACACTTATCGAGTTATTGATGTTGATCGGAATCATCCTCAGGATCGCTACTGTCTATCAATCCATGTCCGTAAGCTTATTGTCTTCATTCCACTCATTGATTTCAGCCATAAAGTATTTTACCTACATTCAAATAATGTGATTTAAGTCATTTACATTTAAAAATGTCATTAAAATATCTTACTTGAGGATTCATTGTCTCAAGGATATCTGCAGCTGTCTTGGTTAAGTTTATTCTTTTCTTTTATATTGTAATCTTCAAAACGCTAAGAGGATAGTTTTCCTCTTCATCTTCTATGAGATTTGCAAAATTCTAAATATTTTTCCTGGAGTTTGTCAAAGTTTCTCCTCCCAACTGATTCCAAGCTGCCTCCAAAAATGTAACTGCGTCTCTCAGAGAAATTTGTTTTCATTGCTTTGGTATGTTCATAATCGCAGCTAAAAATAGCTGATACCAAAACCTTCAATAGTCCAGCATTGTAATTCTTATTAGAGGAATCAAAATCGCTACAATTGAACCATCTTCAGACTTTAAATCATTTTCATTGGGATGTGATGGAGCGTTACCAACGATGAGTAAAACTTTTCATGAAATCCAATACCCTTCAAATAAATTTTCACGTACATAACAAAGTTTTGTAACAAATAGCAACTTGACGTGAATAGAATCTTAGTTGTGGCGCCAACTTTTCAAATTATAGAATATTTTACTTTTGTTCAAGTTATACAGTAGTCAAAGGAGAAAAAAAATGTTCAAGTTAGCGAGTAGGTGAAGTTATTGGGTGTTGAAGTTAGCGAAACACCAGTGTAGAGAGAAAAAATCCTGCGCAGGAATATAGCAAGAAAGTTTGCCAAAGCAACATCTTGAAAATGCTTCTGAGCCCAAAGTATTCATATACTACATATATTACTAAAAATGATGATATTCGAAAGATTTAATTAAACATGGAAGGAAAGTTATAGCAAAAATTGATGTTAGCGACCTTTATACTAATGTAATCCTCGACTTAGGTTAGTTCTTCGAAAAGCTTGAAATGGAAGCCGGTATAATCGGAATCAGCCACTCAAAACGGCACCAATCGAAAATATCTTTGAAAGAATTTCAATAGATTATTAAAAAAAAATGGGGAATAAATACATCTTATCCAAGGAAGCCATACAGGCATTACATGAACGTTAGCGAAAATTAAAATACACTACTGCTGGAAAAAGTGACACGTTATATTACAAAGTACGTACGTAATTGTCCTAAATGCCAAGTATCTAAAACAATAAAACCCCTTTAACTGTAACAGACACACCAATAAATGTTTTTGACAAAGTTTTGGCCGACACAATTGGCCCATTACCCAGATGACTGAAAATAGTAACGAATATGCAGTCACGATTATTTGCGATTTAACAAAATAACTTGTTGCTATATCAATACCGAATAAAAGTGCGGAAACCGTCGCTATAGCCATATTTGAATCCTTTATTCTAAAGTATGGACCAATGAAGACGTCCATTACGGAATACAAGAATTCAATAATAAATGCTTTGTGAAAATACTTAAAAATAGACAATATTACGTTTACAGCACACCACCATCACAAAATAGGAACTGTTGAGCGTAGCCACAGAACCTTAAATGAATACATACGTTCATACACATCAGTCGATAAAAATGATTGGGACGTATGGCTCTCATATTTTGTTTTTTGCCTAACACAAAATCATCTATGGCACATTATTGTCCATATGAATTAGTTTTTAGTAAAACCCCAAATGTAATTCATCATTTTAATAGCATAGATAAAACAGAACTACTCTATAATGTAGAAGATTATGCAAAGGAATCAAGGTACTTCTAAGGTGTTGTACATTGACAAGGGAGAGTATATTATATTATTTTTAAATTAATATTAATTCATGATTAATAAGATCGTTGGCAAGTGGATTGAGGAGAGAGATTATCCGATCGTTATATCTGCTAGTGTACTTGTTGATTTCCTCCCAAACTGAAGGCATCTGGATATCATTATGTAGAGTACTATTTTTGACGAACCATGGCGCAGCGGTTATTCTTCGAAGGGCTTTATTCTGGGTGAATACGTTTGATTTGCGAGTAGGATGCCAGACCCCATAGCTGTATGCCGTATGTCCAAGATAGCTTGACTATTGCTTTGTACAGTGTCACTTTGGCATTTAAGCTTAATGTGCTCATGGGACGTAGCAGCCAGTTTAGCCTGTGAAGCTTGGTTGAACAAGTAAAATGTCGTTTCCATATCAAGCGTCTATCCAAATGGATTCCGAGAAATCTGACATTATCAGCATAGGGAATGCAAACACCACCCATGTTGACTGTAGGCACCTGTCGCGACGTAGCGTAAAACAGCAATGTTGCGATTTTGCAGAGTTTAACCCTATGTTCCTGCTCATCTATGAAAGCTATCAATATAGTTTTTATGTTATTCGAGCCTTGAACTTTGCAACTGTTTCTTGTTAGGAACGCTGTATCATCAGCAAAGGTTGCCACCATCGATTCTTCATCCTCAGCTAATGGTATATCAGCGGTTTACAATGTGTACAGTACCGGTCCGAGGACGCTACCCTGTGGCACACCCACACCAATGTGACGGATAGAGGATCTATCATCCTTCACCTCAACCAAAAAGTGACGATCAAGCAGATATGATTTGCCACTGTGGCAGATGGTTAAAAAGCAAGTAAAAAGATATTTACCTTCGCCTATGCCGACGTTGAAATACTTTTTACGAACCTCCAAAAAACATTTTTGCCCTCTGTGATAGAACACTCCGAAATATTTAATTATTAATTTGTCTTATGTTGGTGGTATAGTCAGTACAGATTCATTCATTCATTCATTCATTTCAACACTGAGACGGAAATATTTGTATGGGAGCTTTACGATCCAGTAATCCTCGGGTCTTGAAATCTAGACGGTTGATGAATATGGGTCAGACACTCATACTGTTCAAGTTTCAGTACGATAACATAAAACCAAAAAAGTTTTTTTAATAAAAACTTAAATTTGGGTTTCAATTCCATGGATAGCAGAAGTCTATTGACTGGTAACATACACTTTACAGACTGGTGTAAAATAAAGCTAAAATAAAGTGCATCTTTCAACTTGAGAAAGCATCGCAAAAAGTTATTATTTCAATATTGGCATTTATATGAAATTGACTATTAAAAAAATAGTACAGGAAATTCAATATCAATTTAAACAATTCACTCTACGGAAAGTAACTGATTTGAGTACAGTAATTAAAGATGAGAACAAGAAAACGGATGACACTACGTGGTAAGTTTTTTATGCATATGTTGTCTGAACACCGAACCCGATGATTTCTTCGTCTTGAGCAAAATTAAACACTCTCATTATCATCAGCTGATACATATGGCACATCAAATGAATGATGATTGTTAAGCTCACGCAAATGGACTTCATAGTCTAAATGGACTAAACAATTCGCTTACGAAAATTCATTTATTTGAATCATTAAGGTGAATTATCAAGGTCGGCCATTTTAAATGTTTAGTTTCTTTTTGCCAGCTGTTTTGCTCGCACATGTTTTGGCTCATCTTCGATTTTTGCAAAAAAAATGCATCAAGGAATTTGTATTACTTCTATGTGTCATTATGGTTTACCTGATCCATCACGTAAAAGTGAACGCATTAACAGAGAATACACAACGGAAATAAATTACGATCCAGTGGAATTGGCCGAAATTTTACAAACTGGTGTTTCGATACTAAATGAAGAACAGCGATTAATATTCGATCGTTAATGTCGCATCGTAGATTATTAGAGAAATGATGTTTACAGATACTCCCGATGGAACGAGAAACACTTTTCTCACGAAAATAATTTTGGCAAAGGTTCGCAGTCAAAGTAAAATTGCTCTTGCAGTCATCTCTGCTGGTATAGCTTCTACCTTTTTGCCAGGAGGAAAAACTTTCCACTCGATGTTTAAGATTCCAATCTATTTAGACAGTACAGAGAGCCCTATTCGCAATATTTCAAGAAACAGCTACAAAGCAAAATTTCTACGTGATTGTTGCCGTATTATGTGGGGATGAATGTACT
This sequence comes from Amiota minor, assembly GCA_037043295.1. Taxonomy (NCBI): domain Eukaryota; kingdom Metazoa; phylum Arthropoda; class Insecta; order Diptera; family Drosophilidae; genus Amiota; species Amiota minor. The sequence goes on along the minus strand of JBAMAW010000744.1, from coordinate 116,827 downwards.
ATGGCAAACCGTAAAGCGGTAGAAGCAGTAGACCGAACATTACGCGATATCAGGCAAAACGACCAATCCATGGGTAATGTTACTGTACTATTACGTGGTGATTTTCGGCAGACTGTAACAACGTGTGTCAATAATACCAAAACTGAAGACCACGCGAACGATGTCGCACAAGCTATTGTATTACAAACATATTTCGAATACCACAAGTACGAAGTCGTGGGCGCAGCTAGTTAGTAATATAGTGGTAATAATTATAATATAATGTTCCTTATAACAATTATGTAGAGACATAGTTGATGAATGGTACAATTAATATTTTATAACTTTGTATGAGATGCAGTATGTTAGCTGTATTAAGAAAGACGGTTGTTTGCAGAGTGTAAGGAGAGTAATTGGCTAAATTAATCGTCTTGTGGAACAGTACGCATTTTTGTAAGGATTTACATTGGCTTAGAATATGGTCCATGGTCCTAGGGATGTTGTGATTGAAGAATGTACACTGATTGCTATTGATAGGTGGAAAATAATGCTGATGCGATAATCTTGTATGGCCGAGACGTAATCTTAACAATTTGCATTGAGTGGTTCTACGCAATACAGCAATATTTATAGTTTTTAGAAACTCACCAATATTTTGTTTTTTGTATTGGGACTATGCATTAATTTTAAAGGTTGCACGCAGATGGCGTTATTTACAACAGTATCGCATCTGGCAATACTGTAACTATATTCATGTCAAAGCCTCATCATTAGGCTTTGTTTACCAGTATCTGTCATTTCGCTGAAGTGTACACAACATAGTTTTTTTGTGCTCCGAGTATGTCAACTTTCGTGCCGTCAAAACGCAATTTGCGGGAAGCCTTGCTTTTTTGCTTCAATTTGAAGAAAAATACCACCCAAGCCCGTCAATTGCTGTTGGATGCCTACCCGAACCATACTCCATCGATTTCAACCTGTGAGTACTGGTTTCGACGCTTCAAAAGTGGTGTTTTTGATACCGAGGACAAGGAGCGACCTGGCCAGCCCAAAAGGTTCGAAGACGCAGATTTGGAGGCATTGCTGGACCAAGACCCGTGCCAAACGCAAGAAGAGCTCGCCGAAACGTTGGACGTTGACCAAGCAACCATTTCCAGACGTCTCAAAGCGATGGGAATGATCCAAAAGCAAGGTAATTGGGTGCCACACGAGTTGAAGCCGAGAGACGTCGAACGCCGATTTTTCACGTGCGAATTGCTGCTTGAACGACTTGGCCGGAAGAGTCTTTTGCATCGTATTGTGACTGGCGGCGAAAAGTGGATCCATTACGATAACCCAAAGCGTAAAAAAACATATGTCAAGCCCGGCCAACCGGCGCCATCGACGTCCAAGCCGAATATTCATGGTTCGAAGCTCATGCTCTGTATTTGGTGGGATCAGAAGGGTGTGGTGTACTATGAGCTGCTCCAACCCAACCAAACCATCTCTGGGGAAGTCTACCGACGTCAATTGATGCGTTTGAGCCGAGCATTGCTTGAAAAACGGTCGGAAACGGTCGAAAGACACGACAAGGTTATTTTGCAGCATGACAACGCTCGGCCGCATGTTGCACAGGTCGTCAAAACATACCTTGGAACGCTCAACTGGGAAGTGCTACCCCACCCGCCGTACAGCCCAGACATTGCTCCTTCGGATTACCACTTGTTCCGGGAGATGCAGCGTAAGCTGGCTAGACACCGCTTCTCTTCATATGAAGAGACCAAAAAATGGATCGATTCATTCATAGCCGCCCAGAAGCCGGAATTTTGGAGAAACGGAATCCGGAAATTGAAAGAAAGATGGGAAAAGGTTGTGGCTAGCGACGGACAGTACTTTGAATGATGTATCAATCCATTTTGAAATCGAAATAAAGCCCCATTTTTGGTGAAAAAACCTTTAAAATTAATGCATAGTCCTAATAGTTAATATTTTTATAAAAATTGGAAGAGTTTTGAAACAGATTGCATTGTGTATTTGAAGAAACTCGTTCAAAAAATCTATTGATGTCTGTTTCGTTTAGAAGTATTTGCTGATGTTATATATGGAGCTCTAGTAGCGTCTTTAGCTGCTTGATCTGCAAATTAATTCCCTCTAATACCAACATGACTGGGTATCCAAAGTAGTTTTATTTAATTTTTTTTATTTTTTTTTTTTTGGGAGCAGACATGCGATTTTGCTTGGATAATATGTATCATTTTGCAAATTGAAGTAGCGTCCAGAGCAGAAAAGGGAGTCGTTGCAAATGCAGACCTTGCCTTTTCTATTCGATGCCGATTGTATAGCTTCCATGGCAGCTGTAATTTCGCATGTTAAAACAGAAGACTAGTCTGGTAAGATAGCTAATACTCAAGTATTATATTTTCAGTAGTTATCGCATAACTTAAAACGTTTTGTTTGTGAGATCCACCCGTATACATATATCTGTAGTCTCTTAGTACTTCTTTCTTTACCAAAAATATTTGGATGAAGACTTCCGTATTATGGGATGTTTTGTTATAAAAGCTGAGACTTGTGTCTATTGTGTCGTGTTTAGATGCCAGGAGAGTTTTGTTTTAAACTTCGGTTTTATGGGTGAAACAGAGATCTGTATTTCCTTACAAAGTGTGATTGCTCTATACGAGTATACAACTGACGATTTATATTTATTGTTTTGTTTTAAGATTTGAGATATTATTCTGTAGAGTGCAGGAGAGGAGGGGAGAGGGGGTGGTTCCGACATATGTACTGCATATGGTAAAAGAAAGGTACGTGCAATAGTAATTTGACGTTTCTGCTTAACAATTTTCTTCATTGCTTCCAAAGTTTTCATCGGTTGTTGTTGTCCTGGTCTGTCATCGTCATTAACATCTTCTCGGCGTTCTGTGAAGAGTTTGTACCACTTATAATTTTTGTTGGTATGCTCAAGGTAAACTCGGAAAATACCACAAAAAACATTTTACGTGCTTTGGAGCTCTTTATTTGTTATTTCACAAAAAAAATTAGTACAGATTCTTTGATCCAGTTTCTTTGAAATAGTCAAAAACCGAAAACGAGGCAAAACGCTTCCCACTCTTTTATCTATAAAAAAAAAAACTAACAATACAAAATGGCTGATAAGACAACATATGTTGGGGATATATGTACCAACATCGCAATCAAGAAAAAATCAAAAATCGCTAACACGTGGACCGGGAAAAATAAAAAGTCGCGAAACTTTTTGAACAAACCTCGTGTCCACGGATGGCAGTTAAATTTCTTACTCGCCAAACATTTCACAAAGTTTAACGAATAGATTTTGTATATGGATATTCCTTTTGCTTTTTGAATTGATAGTCAGTCCCAGTAGCTTTAGTTCGTTAACGTTTGGTATGTCTCTGTTGTGAGTGGAGGCGTCACATCTACAGTTTAATTTGCTACATATACACTGGCTCCAACGAATAATCGGACAAGGGTTGTGATTATAATTTTTATAATAAAATGGGTAAATTTCTTATAAAAACGAAATCTTTTTTAGTGTATATTTATTTTTCAACATCTGATCTTTAATAACAACAACAAAAACAAAAACAATAAAGCAAGAATAACGGAAAAATTCATGATAATAACAAAAAAGTCATTTCTAAGTGTTCAACGAATAATCGGACACTAAATTTGACTTAAAAAAAACATTATAAAAATTAAAAATTAATATTTTGTCGCATAGCCCTTAGCTTTCAAGAGTGCTTGTAATCGTCTTGGCATAGATGCTACCAATTTTTTGCATAATTCAGGCTGAATAGAATGCCATGCCTGCATCAATCCATCTTTTAAGTCTGCCAATGAGTTGAATTTTTTCCGGTGCACTCGCCTACCAAGTTCTTCCCACAGATGTTCAATAACATTGAGATCCGGACTCTGGGCAGGTGTCTGCAGCAGTTTGGGGCAGTTATAGATCAACCGAAGCTTTGCTAATTCCGAAGTATGCTTGGGATCATTATCTTGGTAAAATGCAAAGTTACTTAGAATGTTTAGCTTTTCTGCACTTTGCTTAACATTCTGTTTTAAAATGTTGAGGTAGACAAATTTATCCATTCTACCATCTATGAAATGCAAATTACCCACCCCCGCACTGGACATACAGCCCCAAACCATTATAGAGCCTCCACCATGCTTAAAAGTGGGCTTGGTGGTTTTGGGTAAAAAGTCTTCGTTAGGCTTCCTCCAAACATACACCTTGCCATCTGATCCATGCAAATTAAATTTGCTTGCATCAGTAAAAAGAACCTTTAAATCAAAAGTTAAAAGTGTTTTTAAGATAAAAGGTAATGATTTACCGTATTCCAAAAATCTTCCTGCTTCAACAAATATTCTTTCGCAAATTTCACCCTTAATGCTTTGTTCTTCTGGCTTATAAATGGTTTTTTCTTTGTCACTCTTCCATGATAATCATCTTTGTGTAATGTGTTGCGAATAGTATTTAAGCAAACATCTTTTCCACTCATGTTTTTCACAGAAGTTTGCAAATCCTTAGCGGTTTTAAAGGGATCTTGTTTTACTTCCCTCAGAATTGATCGCTCCTCTCTTATACTAAGTATTTTACCGTGTCCCTTTCTACTTTTGTAATGCAATCTTTGCTCATTTTGATATCTGTTTATGATATCGTGGACAGTAGATTTGCTTTTTCCAACAATTTCAGCAATTTCTCTTAGTGTTTTCCCTTCACCATTTAATTTTGCAATCAATTACCTTATGTCCAACGATGCTGGTTTACCATTTGGAGCCATTTCAAAATAATACTTCTAAATTGCAACTTCTTGTTATTAAATGCAAATATGAAGTAAAAGCAAACAGCAAAAATCAACAAAGAGTACATTTCTACAGAATAACGGTAGTTTCTTTTCTCATTCTTCATTTGTCCGATTATTCGTTGAACACTTAGAAATGACTTTTTTGTTATTATCATGAATTTTTCCGTTATTCTTGCTTTATTGTTTTTGTTTTTGTTGTTGTTATTAAAGATCAGATGTTGAACAATAAATATACACTAAAAAAGATTTCGTTTTTATAAGAAATTTACCCATTTTATTATAAAAAGTATAATCACAACCCTTGTCCGATTATTCGTTGGAGCCAGTGTATGTAAGTGATTGCATTTTAGAAGGGCCAAGATGTCCTTGTGTTCACACCATTATTTTATGTCGATAAAAAGCGTGTCAAGTTTAATAGTGACATTTTTGGTTTTTTATGCTCTACTATTCTATTAAAACCGTCAGCATAGGCTGAAAATGTGCAGGTCTTGTGCATGGGGTTTGCTTTTGCTAATTTTTTTGAATGCGATGTTGAATAGAATGACTGCGATAGGAGAGGAGTGGGAAGGGATTTGAAAGTGTGTTGTTTACTCGGCCTCTGATTTTTCTGAATGTCATAAAATGTTTCATATAATTGAAAATCTTGGGTCCGATGCCCCAGTGTGTGTAAACCAATCTTTTCAAATGCCTAAGCGACATCTATTGATATAATTGAAATAGGTATACTTCTTTGAGTTTAAAGATTTATTGATCAGTGTGCCTACATAATGTAGACAATCTGCAATAGATTTTTTTAAGCCTAACTGATTTGGATTGAGAAGATTGTTTGCATGCACAAACCACCATAATCACATAGAACCAAGTTTATCTAAAAATTTTGAGTAGCATGGATTTAACGAGATTGGTCTATATGATTCTATTTTTGTTTTGCTTGTTGCTGGTTTCAAAATTGGGACTATTGTACTAGTTTTCTAAGTCTGGGATATATCTTCTTCTGAGTGTGTTATTAAAAAACATCACTATACGCATTTTGAATTTTCTTGATGGTGTGTTTAATCATCTCATAATTAATTCTATCATGTCCTGGTGTATGACTTTTAAGAAAGTTAATTGCTGAAGAAAATTCAATAAAGTTTATGTCTTGTTCTACCTATAAGTGTTGCGGATGGACTGATTGTGGAATGTACCCATGAATCTAGGTTTTAGATTCCTTTTTTACAGTTGTTGAAATTTGGATCGGTCGACATACTGTTAGTCGTGTTACCTTTAAGACAGTGACAGATCACAAAGTCCTTTAAAGTTGTTCCAAACTTTTTCAGTATTAGTTGACGGTAAAATATTGTATCTGAGTTGGAGTAAGCTCTCTGCTTTGCTTATGCGAAGTTGCAAGCGGAAACGAGCATTTGCTTGGTTGGGTTCCGGACCCAAAGGATACCGAAGGGAATCCTATTACTAAGACTTCGTTGTCCGTACGAAAGAAGACAAACAAAAATCACAAGACAGATTACTGTCACAGAATCATTACATGCAAAAACGTGACACAAATTGCAAACATGCCAACTTTCACCAATGATGTTATTAAAACTTTTCATTAAACTAATCAATTTCCACGCATTTTTTAAAATATAAGTAAAATATCAGAGCTTTTTATCAGCAATTATAGTTTATTTTACCATATAATTTAATATTTAATATTAAAATTTAAATGCGAACAGCTTGGCATTTCCAGCATTGGGTGTTTTTGCTTGTTTGATTAATTTTGCTTTGCAGCAAAAGATATTTGTGTAAAATCTAAATTAATACATAAAAACAACTAAAATGTTTAATTCTTTAAATGCTGATTACCGAAGAAAGCAATAAGCTATTGTACAATACCTGGTATTTTGTTTAGCTTCAAATAAGGGAGAATCTAACCAATTAGCCTATACAAAAGTAGGAGAAACCGTATAAAGAAGTTTCTGCCACACCGAGTATTGAAGTTGGGGTGGAATTGAGGAGAACGCGATTTCTACCACATGCATGAATAAATTGATTTTTGTATACGAAACTTTATGGTGCATTGAAAAAAAATTGTAAATGACAAAAAGAAATTTAATGTTGGTAAAATTACACAAAAAAAGTTGTTCCTATTGTTACGAGTGTCCTGCAAAGGACAACTGAAAAAATGCGCAGCATCAACATAAAATCAGAAGAACATTAAAATTACTGCTACATTCAGTTTCTCACACAATTTCATACCTTTCACCCATCAAGACCCATTAATTTATTATACAATACTCGTGTACTGAAGCTGCAATCGTTCCGATATTTATACACAATGTTGCCAATTGTTCAAAATTTCTATACATAGATGTCATAAGCTTTGTATGCCCTATCAGTCTAGATGGTATTTACTTTAATATAATCTATGTAAACATTTATTTTAAATAAAATTCTAATTAAAGTAGAAAACGAAACTTATTCCCTCCTTCAATAGCAGTTGTATGCGATATTTATTCGTTTTGATATTTACGAAAACAAATTATCAGATAAATAAGCCCCAAACAATTATATGCTGTAATGATATAGTCTGCAACATTCCGGCAAATATTTCAACCGAAGTTATCGAAAAATTCTACATAAAACTCAACATCAATGCGAGACTTCGCAAAAATATAGACTGTCAGGGATATTGGTCTCGCTATACTCATTAAGCATAATATATTGGAGCCTCTTGTAACCCTGTTACAAAATTGTGAACAAACTTAATGTGCCTTTCTATTTGAAAAGACGTGAATAAGTACTCAACATGAAACGCAACCAAACATGTTGACCGCGATGCGTTGAAGTGGCTTAAACGAGCTGGAAAATCATAATAATTTAAGCACTGCACTACCATTTAATGTTTTTCCACCCACTTCACTTCTTTCGTGAGTCTTCGATCCGAGTTCCGGTCACGGGCCATGTGAGCAACCGCCATTACCAAGTGCTCACTCTGGCGATTAAAATTGCGGTTTACTGTTAAAGTAAAGCAAAGAAAACAGATAAAACAAATACTCCATTCGTTTATTTCCAAAGTAAAACTTTATGATTGAATGTGATTTTTTTTTTTGGAATTTCTTTAAAAATTCTTCATCGCCATCATTATTAGCATTTTCTTTTCCATTCATCAGACTACTATACTTATATGACAATGCTCAACTTGTGGGTGAATAGTGTACAACATTATATTGTTATTATAAATTTTGTGCTAAAAAACCATTCTTTATTGTAATTAAATGTTTATGTAATCGTAGCTTAAGCAGAGTCTCTTTCAATAATTATTTATTGTATTTAGTAAGTATTTCAATTGAATGAGAAAGCATGCATCTCAAAAAACCGACCTTCTTTGGTGCACGTTCAACCGGAGAAGTCCACTGCTTTGCCTTTTCGTTGGTCTCTGGTGTATTGCGATAATCAATGTTTCACCCACGCGGAACATTCCTTCGAAGTGGCCATACAGTTGCGCTTATGATCGATTGTTACCAATCTTGGCAGCTTTCGGGCGGATAGCTTTTTCATGTCAAATGTTTCTATAAAATGTGATGTGTGCCTACAGTCTTAGCCACCACTGTTGGATTCAGTCAAATTGGACCACTAGGGGTGTAATGTACTTATTCTTGAATTTTATTTTGTAATCAGAACCCAGAACCAAATGCATGCAATTCTACCATAAAGATACTGCAAATGTATCAAAATAAAACACTCAGATGAATTGTCAATGCTCCTTGGTTTGGTCATTAAATGAACCAAACTTAATTTTTTTTCAGCCAATTACACTTTATTGAATAGAGTGATTCTCTCGATTAAGATTGAAAAATTATTTCATTCAAATGGTTGAATAGAGTTTAAAAATACATTTAGTAATAAAGTCTTACTACACAAATTATTATCTTGAGAAGATGTTGATAATTTTAAAATTTATGTGCAAGGTATCGAATCATTCTGCATTAGGAGATAACATAGAAAAATATAAACATACAAAAGGGTTTTTACAAACAATATTTCCATTTTTTCAAAGATTGAATGTTTGTAGTATAAGTTTCTTTAATTGGCTCCCTGCGGACATTAGATTCATTGTGGTCTGAATTAGAGATCTGCGTACTCTTGGGTCCAAATAAAGTATGGAAATGACGAGTTCTTCCCGTTTTTGTAGGGAATTAGTAAGTGCTATGTAGAAAATTACAGTGTACGGACAGTCAAGACCTCTATGATATCTGGATGCATCTCCAATTATAAAACGATGTCTATTTTGATGCTATAGAGTACAATTTATGCGGATAAATATAAATATTATCTTCAATGTAGTTGTACCACGTTTAAAGTTTGTTACAGAATAGGAAAAGATTTTTGTTAATTTTTTTATTATATAGAAATTTATTATTAGCTACGCATTATAAAATCTTCGTTAGTATCAAATAAAAATGGGCTAAGTACGAGTCAGGCTCGTAAACGGAGGGTTCCGTACCAGATTGGAGTTTATATGGGAGGTACTCTTCGAAATGTACCATGTCTATATCAGAAACTTGGAAGGTCTAAATTTCAGTTCAATAGTCCAAAACACAAAACAGTTTTTCGAATAATAATCTGAATTTTAATGGTGGGCTTGTATGGGAGGTAACCTCCCTAGTTGGCCAGTTTAGCTGATTCCAAAAGATATGCAGCGCCTATATGAAAAACCTATAGAACAAAAAACAAAAATGTTTTTCTAATAAGAACCTGAATTTTAATGGAGATTTGTAAGGGAGGTACCCTCCCTACGGGTATGATCAATATGAAGTTTCGACAATGTAAGTTTCTGATGTATCGTCCAAATTTCAAAATCGTGGGATTACTGGATCGTATAACTGCCATACAAACCAAAATGTTTCTTGTATGGCACTTCTTTAAGTTCTTGAAAACTTTTAGTTTTAGTATTTGTTGCTAATGCCCGGATAGACCTGCATATTCTGTGAAAATTTCAACTCTCTAGCTATTGCGGTTTATGCGATATGACCCCAGAACGGACGGGCAACAAAGTCTCTGCAATAGGGTTCCTTTTTGTACCCTTTGGGTCCAGAACCCTAAAAATTAAATTCACATATCATATACTTGACAGCAGACGGTTCAATTATTTGGAGCATAATTTGTTTATAATATTAAATATACAAATAAACATTTAAAATAAAGGAAGTCTTTGACATATATAATGAACATGATAGAATTTATTTTTATGCCTCTCAACAGTTGTTCATCATCAGGTCGTTCATCATCTTCACGGTCTTGTTCCAATTCCTCATTCAAATCATTTTTAATTTTCGTCAAATTAGCAAAGATGTTCATGCATCATGCATGGCAAGTTGAAACTTTAAGATTATGTTGCCGCTTATCTGCTTTATGATCTTGTTTGACCAAAAACAAAAAAAAAAAAATAAAACTCAAAATTATCACATTCTCACTTAAAAGATAAAAATCAACGGGGCTTTGGAAAGTATATGGGACAACCATTGCATTGGTACTTTTACATATACCATTTAATTTTTACTATGTTTTCTTTTAAATCTAAATTTTCAGAATAATCATTATATGGAATCAGTGGTGTGCTTTGTCTAATGAGAGCTTTTGCAAAGTGGCTTTGTGGCTTCTTGTCCCAACTAAATGAGTTTTAATACACTCGTGGCCAGTGCCTTGCCTAATGCCTACTCTGTTTTCGAGTTATAGTGGCAATAAACGAAGGATGATCTCTCCTTTTTTAGGATAGGCGTTTTTAACTTCTTTATGAATAGGATGATCAACATTCTAGTGTCACAACATACCAACCCGTGGAGAATTGAAATCCCTTAAGGTTTCCAAGTCCCCTGGCTATGACAGGATTGACACACGAGCTCCTAATCTAAGTAGTATTTGCACATATAACGATAATATTCAGCGCTATACTCTACACATTGGAGTGATCTCAGTGCTAAGATCATCACGATTGCTAAGCCCAGCAAACCTGAATAAATAACATCAATAAATCTTATAAACTTGTATGTATTTAAATGAGAAATTTTTGTGCACTAGTTGTCCCGGCGCACAGTTCTACGACCACGACGTGATGTTAGTGTGTGATGTTTCTAATCATTTATGTTATCATAATTGTTTCCCACCAACATTAAATCGCCTATTTTTCTTAAATCAGTGAAACGTAATCGGGCGCAAAACTTTGGGTCGAAGAACTTGAAAAGCTAGAATCAGTCATAATTACTTAATTGATACTAATCGAAAAACAAAAAAGTTAAAAAACTGTCTGTATCTTGACAACAGTACTACTTAGCAGGTCCTATAGCATCCATGGACCCACTCACACACAAACAAAAAAATTTACCAAAATCGGTCCAGCTGTTTAGAGGAGTGCAGTGCAAATGATCTGCATTCTAGATTTATTTTTATTTTAAGCAGTTTTTTTCCTACTTGCTGTGAGAATCTAGAGATTTTCTTTCCAAAATTAATAGGATATATAAAAATGAATAAAAAGACTGACTGAAATATGAACAAATCGAACGTCGTGTTTATTACATCAAATTTTGTATGTCATGATTGTCTCAAAAATGCACTCAGTTTTAATTTTGCTTCTGTTCCAGATCCATCCTAGGTATATTTATAATCCACAACTAAGAATTTTCTCAATGCATTATCCCGTGATCATTGATGACATCCGTAGACTTAATCAAGTTCCATGTCCGCAACTTCTTGTTCCTCTCCATTTTCAGAATCGTTTTTAAAAGGTTTTCGTTTTTTTACAATTTTGAGAGCCCTTTTGTTATTATTGTTATACTTGAAATCGGGGACTGGTCTGGTAACTTTCGTATGTTTTATTGTCACGGTTTTTTTCTGCTTAATTATTTTGTTGTGAGGGGTGGGAGATTTTTTTTCAACCTCCATGTTTGACGTTGTTTTTTTTTTCTAACAATTTTTTTTTTGTAACTAACAGAAAACATCAAATTGACAATAAAGAAAACATTTTATATATTTTACAAGGCTAATGCGATATAATCATAATCGTCGACCTAACCGTTTGTTCATCACTTTTGAGAAGATGCTCTGTCTAGTGTTGATGCAATATAGATGGCCATCTATGCTGCTTCAGAAATGGATGCAGCTATGATGTTTTATGTTAAAATTTTAATAAAGTACATAGCAGGAATGGAAAATTAGCTGCAAAAAACATGTGCATACATTGCAAACGGTTCTAAATTATGTACATGCCACAAATTTTAAATTTTAATTTCGAAAAATTAGCCGCAATAATCCATTTGTATGTATTACCAAAACTAAAACAGCTCAAAATTCTTCGGGATTCTGGTATTCATCAAGAATTCCAAAATTTTTGTTTAATGTAAATCTACATTTTCATATGGTTACACAAATACCGGTGTGTGGTCAAGGTTAAGCCTGTGAAGAGCGATAGTAAATGCCCTGCCGTCTCCTCTTCTTCAATTCATAGTCTTCATTGACCATTACGACTGATAATGTAGTAATACTTCTTGTAATTCTTGTCCAAAAAGAACATTAGTGGATCCTTTTATTCCGAGTTCATCTGCCTCTTCGTTCCCAAGATACTCTCCATGTCGATGTACCTAGATTTGTGTTATATACTTAGTTATTTGATGCTAGTCTTTTGAGTAATACAATATTAAGCAATCCCAAACAATCTTCGATTTGATCTCGCAGAAGTTAATTGCTCGTAGAAGAGCCTTCCACACTCTAAGTCTTCTCTAACACATAGTTCTTTTTCTCCTTGCATTCTGACAATCTTAGACTGAGCTGCGTTTTGGTCTAGTTTAGTACACCAGATAGGTGCAGTATATGACACGATCGGTGTAATAATAGCTATGAACAGCCACAGTGACATTTTGGGATTCAGTCCCGAGTTTTTTATCCTTAATTAAATTGCTGGTCCATATACAATAATTGCTACGCCAAAGCAATTTCCAATCTACTGTGACGCATAAGTATTTCACTTCTTTATAGAAGAGTATTTTTTTCCTCCAAGTATGAGAGGTTCTTTAAAGCGAGTCTTTTTCGGTTTCATATTAAACCCCCTTGGCTAAATAAAAAAATGTTTATGTACTAGATCATTTATCTGGTGGACTACATTAGAGCAAAGCACAGCTTAAACAAATATTTTGGGTTGCAAAGACTGACTTTTGTATACCATATGTAACAGAAGCCAATACATTTATTTAGGTATAAAAAAGCAGGGGACGTTATTCCAACAAACTTCCTTCTACGTAACGAAACGAAATCTGCCGGTCTACATTAGAGATGAAACGGATATCCAGTAACTATCCGGTATCCGGCCAATCGCCTTAATTTAATATCCGGCCGGATACCGGATTTTAAAAAAATTAGGTTTAAACTTTAGAGGCGCTTTATTTGATCTGCATAACAAATAAAATCATTATTTTTTATTACACAATAAATAAAAATTAATACTCGTCCTTACTAAAGGCAAATTATGATTTCTCTGCATTAAGAGGCAACAAACGGTTTCGCTTGTCTTCGTATACAAGACCTGCTTCCGAAAAAAGTCGTTCGCTGTATACGCTGCTGCAGGGCGCTGAAAGATATGTATATTCTAGCAAACTTTGGTAAGTTTGGATATTGTACAGTATTAGCCACCAAATATAAGGATCATAATCGTGACAAATGCGCACTGACTTCAGATAAAAATCAATCTCCCTTACAATCATGTTCTTTTCTTGATCGTGAAAATAAAATCGATTAGCTTTAAGTGTTAGATTGCAATAGTGCATTACAAACATAGTATCTTGCTAAAAGCATAACTCGTGCGAGGAGACGATTGCTGAGGTCGAAGGAGTTTAGAAGCATATTTCATTAGAAACAATTCAAAATTTGGTAAAATTCAACCCTGTACGTTTGCAAAAGGTAAGCGACGTCAAAGGAAGATTTATTTCTTGCTGTTATTCTCAGTTATTATCATAAGTTTTTGCTTTTCTCCATTTTTACTTAACAACAATGGGCTGTCAAAATATTTTTATAAGACAATGCAGCACAAACTTGGCTCATGCACGAAAAGGCCCGAATTCGCCATCTATGAAGGATCGCTGGTAAGATGCAACAATTGGCTATTTTCGGGCGGATATCCGGTATCTGTCAAAACAGCTATCCATTTCATCTCTAGTCTACATATAACTTTTATAAAATTTTGAAGATATATTTCCGGATTGGGCAAACTGAGAACATTTAAGACCAAACCCCGCTTGTGATCCCAATGTGTGGAAAGTGAATTTCTCTAAAACGGACTTTATTGATGGAGCAGTGAAGAAGACGCATAATTAGCAGTGTAAGGCAAGAGAACTAATTTTTTTATGCAAAAATCCATGCAATAGGTATGATTACAGTGTAGCACTGCTAATAATCTCAAATTTATTAAATCTGATAGCGATGCTGCACTACAAGCACTCAACGCCTTCGACATCAAATCGGAGCTCGCCTGGTACTGCTTGACATTACTAAAGACTACAAATAATGAAAGAAGAGAGTTTGCTACGCCACTGTGAAATCCTAACTCGGAACAGACATGGGTATCTAGGTAACGAGTACATATTTGGAAAACCAACTGAAAATAAAGATTTTCCTCCTAAGTTGATTCCGAGATTATTGTTGAGTACCAGCATCTCAGAGGAACTGTAATTATACGGTTTGTCATAATTGCCCATTTGAAGGCGCAGTGACAAGATGAATATATCCCGTCTATATTAATAATAATTTAAGTTTTTCGCAACTTTAAATGTAAAGTATTATTGTTCTTTCTTAAAATAGATCTGAATTTTTGCATGCTACATATCTCTAGTTTTATACCAAGAATACTACTTATTAATTAGATTGTCAAATTTGAACCTAATTTACATTGTCCTATCGGATATATATGAAGTACATATGAAATTTGCATTGGTTGCAATGAGAAGGTATTTGTTTGGGGGCAACATCAATCTATCAATGTTTCTCAGGTGTTAGTCAAGCGAGTTTCGTAAAGGTTGGGGACGAAGCCTAAGTTGCTTGCGCACGAGTGCTCAATCTAAGAACAAAAGAATCATTGTAAACTTGGAGAAATAATATTATGGATTCCATAAATTCTTGGGCTGCTGTCGAACTCAACTAAACTGAACTAAATGTAACTGTCGTTATTCACTTTTTCTTTGATGATTTTGTATTTTAAATTTAGTAATTTGAAATAAAAAAAAAAATATATTGCATTTACTGATTGCAAAAAATCAAAATCAAACCATTAGTGTTACTAATAAACGAAACCAATTTGTAGCAAGCTTCGTATACAATGATAGATTTTTCTCTACTAGGCAAGAAAAAGCGAATATACTAGGAGATATTTTTCAAGAAAAACACAAATTGTCTGAGTCTCTTTAAGATGGCATAACCATGCGCAGTATACAGACTTCTGTCAGGGAACTTAACAATCATTACTTGTTTGATGCACCATATGTATCATCTGATGATGCTGTGAATATAATACAATCAGTTAAGACGAAGAAATCTGCAAGATTGGACAATATTCCTAACATTTCTATCAAAAAACTGCCTTTTAGTGTTAATCGTTTTCTTGCTTCCATCTTTGCGTTATTTCCCGAAATCTTGGAAATCTGCAAAAATCATAGCCATTTGAAACTGAATGTGCAACTATTGTAGAAGCACATTCTATTATGCCTGCGAGTCAATTTGGTTTCAGGCCCAATATGAGTTGCATTAATCCTCCTCTAAAGCTTATGCAAGGTAAGAAGTCAATCGGTCTGGTTACTTTAGACATACAAGCAGCTTTTGATACAGTATGGCATGACGGCTTAGTACACAAATTGATGATTGATTAGTATTGGTTCCTATGATATACCTATTTTTGAAAACTGCATTATATCCACTTTTGCCGACGACACAGCGATTTACTGTACGGGCAACAGGTATGTATATACACAATTCCCTTCAAAACTCTTTAACGATCCTGGATATATATTGGGTTGGTGGAAAAGTAACTTCCGAAAATGAGAATTATGTTTCAACAATTTTTTTCATATAATAAAGCAACTTTATGTCATCAAATATTTTTCGTTTTTATTGATAACCTTTTGCTATTTTTCGGATAATTCTGGGATCTCTGATCAAAAAACTGGTGCAATACCGTTTTGCAGTCGCTTGGGGAATTCATTGTTACGCCATTAAGATAATTCTGCATGGAGCGAAATAAATGGTAACTAGATGGTGCTAGGTCCAGACTATATGGTGGGTGCATTTACACTTCCCAGCCGAGTTCCTTCAATTTTTGCTAAATCATCAAAGATGTGTGTGGCCTAGCGTTGTCGTGGTGGAAGACTATGCCTTTTCTGTTTACTAATTGTGGCCGTTTTTCCTTCAACGCTGCATTTAGTCTAGTAAGTTGTTGAAAATAGAGCTCTGAATTTATCGTTTGCCTAGGTGGGAGCAACTCATAATGCACAGGACCTTTGCAATCCCACCAAATGCACAGCAACAACTTCCTCGTAGTTAGCGCCGGCTTTGCAATGGTTTGGGCGGGCTCACCTTGTTTAGACCATGACCTTTTTCTCACATTATTGTCGTATGCTACCCATTTTTCATCGCCAGTTATCAATTTGGATAGAAAAGGTTGCAAATCATTCCGTTTCAGTAAGATTTTGCAAATTAAAATGCGTTCAATAAGATTTTTTTCTGTCAAATTGTTTTAAATGGTCTATAACTGTCGTATGGTGGATACCAAGATCCTTAGCGATCACGAGTACTTATGTGCCAGACATGCCCCACCTTTTCAATAATTTGGTCAACTTTTTCGGTGCAAGGCCGACCAGACCGAGGCGCGTCTTTCACATCGAAATTTCCCGAACGAAATCGCGCAAACCCTTTTTTGAACTGATCGTTCTTTTCCATGATGTGCACAAATTTTTTCATGAGCTTTCGCTGCGGAATAACCCTTTTCATAGAAATACAATATATTGTAACGAATTTTCTCTGTTTCTGCACTCATTTCCTTTAACAAAAACAGCAGCTTTAATAACCACTTGTTCAATATTTTAGCAGCATGGTTTTACCGAGGTTGTCACCTTTTCATTGTTGTAAAGCATTCCCAGAACGGATTAATACTTACAGAGAAGTCGCTTTTTAAATCTAGCAATTCAAATTTTCGGAAGTTACTTTTCCACCAACTCAATACTACAAAAAATGGAAAATTTTGTTAAATGTTAGCAAGACTAGTGCCATCTACTTCTCAAGGCGGTGGAAAAGTATTCACTTGCTCAATGTTAACTTAAATATTAATAATACTGGCATCCATTGGACCAATAGATTACGATATCTAGGATTACACTTAGATGAAAAACTTTCATTTAATGTACACATTCGTAAGACTCTGGATAAGATAAACAAAACTTTTTGTATAGTTTATCCCCTCATAAACAATAAACTCATTATTTTCAAATCGATATTCAACCCAATTTTACTATATGGGTCTCAAGTTTGGGGTGATTGTGCTTCCACGCACATAAAAAGATTACAAATTGTGCAGAACAAATTGCTTAAAATTACTTAATTTACTTAATTTACCATTCCACTTTTCCACTACCCGGTTACATGAAAAAGCTAAAGTTAAAACAGTTCAGGAAAAAATAGTTCAATAAAACCTAAATTTTAAAGATCGCAATTCATTGGAAGTAAAGATTATATTATTTAAGTGCCAATATATTAGTTGTTAGTTAATTTAAGTTAGTTTAAAGTTAGTTTAAGTTTTTAAATAATCTAGTTTAAGGTTTTTTTTTCCCCCTTTTTTCCTTATTTCATAAATAGTATGTAAATATACCTCAAGTAAACAAAATATAATTTTTCAGTAGTAAAGTTTTACACATATAACTAAACTCAGTAAAAAATAAATTAAGAAAACTGTATTGTACTCCTATTAAATTTTGTTGGGAAAATAAATAACAAAGAAAAAAAAAAAAAAATAATCAAAATTCAAGATCTGTATGATGATCTTTGAATACAATGAAACATTCACTGCGTCCCGTGAAGAGTATTTCATCTTTGGCATAATCCAAGATCACCTTTTTTCTAGTTTTATGATAGTTTTTATATTTTTTTAATATTGAAAATTCATGTATATTTTCTATATGAAAAGAAAATAAAGAAATGCAAAATAAGAATATACGAATAAAACTAAAACAAAAAAAAAAATATTTCTACACATCGTGAAAAAAAATATGTCAACCGCAATTGTTAAATAATTTATTGTTGCCTCAAAAACTAAACGAACGAAGTGACAGACAGATAAGTGAAATAAAGACAAAAGAAAGCCGAAGCCACATCACAACAATAAATAGACAAAGTTTACAGGTGGCAAAAACAATGGAGACTATGAAACTATGTACTTCCAGCAGTGCAAGAATTAATATGTATACAAACTGCATAAAGACGAAAAGGGAACGTAAGAAATTCAAGAGGTTTCCTTACAAGAATTCATAAAGTTTTATAGATCTACTATAGGCAGCTATCAAATATCCGTCCCAATGAATTCCGCAAATTGTTTAACAAAGCTTAAATAAACTTGATATAAATATAATATCACCAAAATAAATGATTTTAAATGCAATAATGTATGGGGACTTTCCTTTTCAATAATTTTGGGGCTCTAGTTGTAACGTACTCCTTGTGTATTATGTGTTGCAGGTTCCTGTAAGGTAGGTGAAAAGCTGAGAGATTTAGTTTGATTAATTAGCCGATTATTTTAATTTCTGAAAAGCATTGATAAATCCTATTTTTTATATGTAGTCTATGTGGTAATGTAATCTGACTTAAGCAAAGTGAAGAGTCTGTAAATGAATATCAACTCTATATTTTAAAAAGAGAGAAATATGAAGGATGCACTCTGCTCACTGATGCTCATCACATCTCAACATATGTATGTACAATACTATTTATAGAATAATGTATTTTTTTTTTATCATTATTATGAGTCACTGCATGTGACAGGTATAAAATATAGAAAAGACAATGCAATAAGTGACAAACCAATCCAAGAGAAGCTATGTTTGTACGTGTGAGCTAGCGTCCTGGGGTATCAGTGTCCTTGACAGAAAAACTTGCAATGACATACAACTACAGTTTACGAGCTTCAGTTGAGGCAAGTAAACGAGTGATGAATCATTATCATTATCATCGTCAACATCATAAATATTATCAACATGGCCATTCTCAGCATCAGCATATCCATGGCTATCATCATCACCTTCATAATCGTTGTATGTATTATCATTATCATCATTACCATCTACTATTAAAAACCAGCATAAATGTCACCTAAGTTTTAGATGATTTCTGAAAAGTTTTGCATTTGCGGTTTCATGTTGTTTCAAAACAAAACAGAAAATAAACAAACACAATATGATTTTAATATTTATCTTGACGTTTGTAATATATCTTTTCATAAATGTCACGTGCGGTTGACTCAAAATGACATACTTACTAGCATTTACCTTTATTCCAAATTTCAGCTCCTCTACCTCAATTCAGAATCCTGTTATTCTATGCCAACAAAACGTAACTTATTAGGTAATTACAATAATTTATAGTGACGCCACTCTATTACTATTGTATGTTTCCTTCAATAAATGACACACTTGCTATCATGAAAAGTATTATTAGCGACCTGAACCTGAAAACCTTCTAGCCAGCCCAGACAAAATCTTGCTAGTAAGTAACAAACACTTAATCTATTGATACTTATATGATAGCATTTTTTCCATTGTAAACTTTGCGTGCACATAGTGCGAGCGTGCAAACAAGTTTTTCAGGTCGCTGCGCATGTGCACTTGACACGATTCATGAAAGAAAAAATTAAAACAAAAATTGTTTAAAAAATTTATGGTATTTTAGTAAATCTGTAGATATCACGCGCACGCGTTTAAATTAAAGCATCTCCACCCAGTTAGCAACCGTGACATGTAATGTTGTTTTATCATCGCAATCACGAAAATAAAAGCAATCACAATCTAAAAGACAATGTTCGAAAGTTAAAATCAGCCAAGTGCGAGTCAGACTCGTACCCGGAGGGTTCCGTACCAGTAAATGTACAGCGCCTGTATCAGAAACTGGAAAAGTGACTAAATTCCAGAATTAGAACCTGAATTTTAATGGTGGTTATGTATGGAAAGTACCAAGTAATAAGTAATAAGAACCTAAATTTTATTAGGGGTTTGTATGGGAGGTACCCTCTATGGTGGCCAAATTGAAATTTCGACAATATAAGTTTCTGATGTATACGCACCAACCGCCCAAATTTCAAGATCATGGGGTTACTGAATCGTTATAGCTGCCATACAACCCAAAATGTTTCTTGTATGGGGACCTGTTTACATTTTGGAAAGGATTTTAGTTTTAGTATTTCTTGCTGATGCGAGGATAGAACTACACATTCTGTGTAAATTTCAACTCTCTAGCTGTTACGGTTCATGAGTTATGACCCGACGACGGACAACGAAGTCTCTGCAATAAGGTTCCGTTTAGTACCTTGAAATATACAGTAGTTTTCTCTTAAGAAACATTTAACTTGTACATATTTCCTAACTAAGTAAGTACAATAATTTCACTTTCCACTCTGATCTTTTCTACTTTATGTGATATAAGTATGTAACAAAAAATTTGTAATCAACTTGAGTTGAAAGCAAAAATTTGTCCATGTCATTGGCTTAAACATGCTACCATTTTTATACTCTTCACGGAAGTGAATAGTATTATAAGTTTGTCATGAAGTTTGTAACAGGCAGAAGGAGAATTGATTAAGCTATGTCCGTCTGTCCTTCTGTCCGTCTGTATGTATGCAAACTAGTCCCTCAGAAACTTTTCTTTTTACCATACGCAGTAAATTTGTCGGAACCACCCGAATCGGACCACTAGGAGGGGTACCTCCCATACAAACCACCCATTTGATACAATAAAACATTCACTGCATCCCGTAAAGAGTATTTCATCTTCGGCATAACCGAAGATAATGTTCTTTCTTGTTATACATTACATTCAATCAACGCATGTCAAAATTTCTGTTAATATTTAGCCATAAGGTATATATATCAACACGTATACATGTACGTTATTAGATCCGTAGGATTATTTACTAAATAGTTTTTATCCGAATATCCTCAATCCACTGTGTTTATCATATTAACCATGGTAACAACAAAAACAACTTCTAAATTTATAAATTTCTCTTATGACAGCAGATATCTATTATTATTATTAGTAAATTTCAATAAATGCTATATTTGACACTTTCTGGTGTAAAAATTTCTTGAGAATATACGTAAAAATTCCCTTAGAACACCAAAGAATACAAATACCTGTAACCACATTTGACATAGAATGCAACTTCGATCACAAAAACATCTACGTTCTAAGGAAGTTTGTAATGTGCTTGTTCTTAAACTTGTATACACGTGCTATTTAAGAATCAACAACTTTATGCATGCGAATGCAATGAATTAATACATTTTTACTTCACAACTTATCTATCTTGTATAAGTATATGGTAAATAGGATATCTGATGGTCGGACATACCCGACTACAGCGCACTTACTTGCATTTTCTCTGTTTCTTCTACCGACATTTCGAGTCACATTCAACGTACATACAACAAGCAAAGGGGTGTAAATATGTATAGGTAGATAGATACAACTTATTACACCTCAAGTCAAGCAAGCAAAAACCCAATTTCAGCTCTTTGGGCCTTTAGGTCAGACACAATGCTCATTCATATATCTGTAATGTGCGCTTCCATGATTTCCATTTAAACTTTGTTTTTTTTTTTTTTCTTTTCACTCTTTATAATCGACTTAGTTTCTTATTTATTTAATTTTTTTCTTTAACTTTATATCTTCATTTGATTGTCGTTTCGATTGTCTTACTTTGGTTTGATGTGTGTGTGCGTGCAACGTGTAATTAACATGACATGACCTTGATGTCCTCAACTAGTTTCAAGAGACTATTATGTCAATCAAAGAAGAGTTAACAACAATTCAAATAGTTTATTTCAATATTCCAGTAACTCTAAATATTTTATCTTTGTGAGTATAATATTGGGATCTGTTACTTATCAAAAAGATGTAATATTAAAATCGACTTTTACTTTGTCAGCAGGGAATTTTAGCCTTTTTTAACCTTTTTTAAATCATGCAGTAGTTCTTAAACTTATATACAATTATTCTTCATTAATATTTGCTATAGTAAGTATTGGTAAACCAAGAATCACTGCTTTAATACATACGAATGCAATTCAAAACTCCATCAAATTCAAGTCATGGCTTAGCTTAATTAGAGCATCTATTGTATATTATTGCACATAGGAATATTTCTATTTTAAAATCCTTATGTCATTTTTGAGAATATTTTGATAAAATATAGAATTCCAAATTGAAAATTTGTATGAATCGCACGATGTTTGAATGGTGATTTCACTATTGTTATAACAAATGTTCTGTATGTACAATATATACAATATATCCTCGATCATTAGAGTTTCTCGAGTCCATGTTCATTACGGAACATTTTTCTTGAGTAAATTACATAAACTTGGTTTCTACTTAATATTGAAAATTATATGTATTTTGAAAAACCCTTAGTAGCCTCTATTATTTGAGGCAAAGTGATTCCATCTTCCATCTAAATAAATGGAGATGTATTTTATTATATTCAATAAAAACTTTACTTCTCAGCAGATGTAATCGATAAATAAAATAGTCGATAATCAAGGTTCGACTGTGTACGTAATACGTTTTTGGTATATTTATGATAGTGAAAAAATACAAATCGTCACGTTTTTGGAATCATCTGTATCTCATGAACCGCATTAGGTAGAGACTTCAAATTATCACAAAATGTGTATATCTATTGCCATATCCCCGACAGATAAAATTTTTGCAAAAACCACCGAAAAGTCTCAATAAAGAAATTACAATTATACAACAACAACATGCAACTTGTGTATTATAAAAATATTTATAACAACAACGTGCAAGCAACTAACTTGAGTGTGTGCAAAAACAAGCGAATGTACGAAGAAAAGAGAACTAGAAACACACAGAAGCTCGCAGTTGATATAATTTTTGGGCAAAAGAGGACAGACGGAAAACGTAAACTTTAACACGACAACAACAATTACACCCGCCACAGAACCCAAAAGCAATACACAGACGGTCAGACAGACAGAATGACAGATTGACATACAATCGTGCTATGGCCCTTCCACGCACACGTTGTGAGAGTCCACAAGCAAAATGAAATTGTACAATCAATCGCATAATGTGTGGCCGGCATTACAAACTTCTTGTCAAACTTTTAATATTGTAAGTAGTTGTAGTTGTTTTGAGATGATATATCTCTGTCTGTTTTTAAGAAGTTTCACTTCTATCCCGTGTACGATGGCACACGCGCAATTTTTTGTTTTTTATCCCATGGAACTGAAACTTGGACACTATCAGTTGCCAAGATAGGCGCAACACATTTCTCGGAACCAGCTGAATCGAACTACTAGGGGACCCTCCCATACAAACCACCCATTTAAATTCAGGTTCTTATTACAAAAACTGTTTTGTTTTTTGTCCTATCGAACTGAAACTTGGACAATATCAGTTTCTAAGAAGAAAAACTTTTTTACTTTTTGTCCTATTGAACTAAACTGTAAACACAACAAGTTTCTAGTCAATGTCCATAAAATACTAATAATAATTTAAAGACTTTAGTATTACTGAATCGTATATCTCAAATACAAATACAAACCCAAACACAAATTTAGATTTTTATTAGAGAAACTTTTTTGTATCTTGTGTTATCGAACTGTAATTTGAACAGTATACAACTATGTAGATTTCAAGGCCCTTGGATTACTGGATCGTAAAGCTCCTATACAATCTCAGTGTTGAAATGCTCTATGTGTACTGACAATACCCGAAACATAAGTCACATCAAAAATTAAATATTTCTGAATGCTCTATCACAGAGCGTAGGCAAATACGATTTCTAGGGGGTGCGTGAAGAGTGAATCAACTTCGACATAGGCTAAGTTTAATTTCTTTTTACTTGTTTTTAGTATGAAAATGTTATGTTAATGTGAATATATTAAGGGCTCTAATGAATTCCAACTGTATTACCGACCGGCACGTATGGGAGTGTTGAATTCTCATAAGTTATGAAGGGTATTTATTGCTTACCACAGCAAAATATCAACATTTGACTGCCCCTGTGATGCATACGATTGACTGTCAGTCTGTCTGTCTCTTAAGCTGTTTGTTTGTTTATCTGACAGCCTGTCCCTCTGTCTATTTGACTATGCTCAGTCCTCCACCATGTGTGTGAAGAAACTTTAGCGATTGCGTTGCAATTTTCTACTAATGCGACAAAATGCATTTTGTTCTTTTTTTTTGTAGCACCAGCTTTTCAATTCGTGCCCCTTACGTGATAATGTAAGGCGGGGTGTAATGTTCGCACCACTTTCCTCTGATGTTGCTGCAAAAGTATTTATTTGTTTGTTGGTTAGTGGGGATGATGGGAGGATGGCCCTCTATGAGGGGCAAGCTTTTGTTGACTTGGTGTATTCGAAAAACCAACAATAAGAACAAGCATAAAGAATACCAAAACCAACAGTACAAATTGTTGCAGGAACTCTTAACAATGTTGCTGTTGCTGTTAATGTTGCTGTTGCTGCTGGTGCTTCTATTGTTATTACACTTTCCACCTTCTCAATCTCAACTCAACGACTACAAAATGAACTGGCGACGCGTAAATGCACGAATGGACGCTGCCGCCCCATTGTCCATAGCTTTCTTTACATTTTCCCAGCCCGTCTGCCACTTAGTCCATTGTCGGAGGAAGGAAAAATTCCATGCTTCCATGCTTCTTCTGCTTTGTTCGTAATGCAGCTTGCTTACCTCAGCATGTCAGTGGCACGTAGCGCAAAATTTTAATTGACATACAAAGAACGAAAGCCAGACAAACAAAATATAATGGCAAAGGTGAAGGGTACCTAACCATGCAGGCTGGCAGTCATGCAAACTGGTGAGTGCGCGATTTTTTATGGCTTCCCTTTTAGATGCCGGACAATGAGTTAATTTGTAGGGGCACCGTGCTCCGACACCCTGCTCACGGAATTCGACACTCAAAAAAAAAAAATCAACAACAATGACCACGAAGTGCTGCAAGCCCGAATTAACAAACGGCATAAAAATGGGTTTAAGAAAAAGGTACGAGAATAAGGCATGAAAGCCAACTCGACAACTTGTTTAGATGAATGGAATGCAGCTGTTTAAACCAACTCTGCTCAAACGTAACTAGACTTTACTCTAATCCAATCGAGTTGTAACACTGACTCTCAAGGGTCGTTTGCATGCACTTAGAGGGTTGCGCTTATAAGGGACTCTAAGTCACACGGGTGTCTTTACCATTCCATTAGATACATGCATTCGTTCATTCATTCAAGCAACCATTCATCTATCTTGTTTTTTACCTATATGTACATACATACATACATACATAATGTATATATATATATATACACATGTATATTTACATGTACATAGTTTTAGTATGCAATAGTATCTTTGTAATCAATGTGCATGGGCTCTTTCTTTGTTAGTTATGTTTATTTATGATCCCAATAAATTTTAATTAAATTTTCAAAGTTTCTTAGCACCAAAAAAAATGGACAAGAAAGGTCCATAGAGGCGCTGAAGCATTAAATATGCAACGCATGTTGACTTCACTAATCACTAGTGACAAGAACCACTTGCCCCTAGGGTGCTTTGTTGTTATTTATTTAAAGATAATAATAAAAATATCGTTTGCTACTTACTGATGGCAAAAGAAAGAGACAGAACTTCCTTTAAAACCATTAAAGGTCAATTAACCTAAAGGGTTATAATTTTTCATTGCAACTTTAATGTTTTCCTAATTGAAATGTAACTATTCAACTAATTTTAGGGTGAATAACATAATTTTGCTCATTCAAAATGTGATATTAATTTCAAATCGAATACCAAGAGGTTTTTAGAGCGTAGCTCTTTTAAATGCGTTGCGGCATGAGTGAAATTTCAAAAAATTAGGCTAAAAATAGAATTGGCAGTTTTTTTTACTTCAAATGTTTATAACAACAACAGAAGAACCAGCTTGTGTTTATTATAGCTATTTAGGCAAATAGAACTAAAGTTTCTCAATGGCGTAGTGTTTAGATAGTAAGACTGGCATACCGAGTGCGTGGGATCGAGTCTTGCACTTGACATATTTTTTTTTTTTTTTGTTGAAAATGATCGAAGTGAATAGTATTATAAGTTTGTCATGAAGTTTGTAACAGGTAGACACAGACAACAGAGGCACCATACAGTATATACACACGTTCTTGACCAGCTCGATGAGCCGAATTGATTAAGCCATGTCCGTCTGTTCGTCTATATGTATGCAAACTAATCTCTCAATTTTTAAGCTATAGAGCTGAAATTTTGCACGAACGCAATGAAGTAGCAGTGTTTTACGTGCTCACCTGTCTGTGAAGACTTAAGAACACTATTGAACAGATATTTAAACACGATAAGTTTTTAATGTAGGCCCGGTACATTTGTTAGAATCAGTCAAATCGGACCACTAGGGGGAGTACCTCCCATTCAAACCCCAATCTGGTACGGAACCCTCCGTGTACGAGTCTGACTCATAGATTAACTAAACCTAGCGATTTCTTCTGTCACTGTTGGAATACGGAGATCTTGATGTATTACTGATTTTTTATAATAATAATCGGCCCCGACAAGCCTTCTTGACTAAAACCTTTGTAGGATTTCAATATTTGATTCGGCATTCGTGCCCCAAAGTTGGAGTCCATAAGTCCACACCGTTTGTAAGATAACTTTGGCGAAATTTTGAAAGAATGCTTACTAGTCAGTTTAACCGAAATTCCTTCATACTTATTTGTTTTCGTTTTAATATGCTGTGCTCTCTCCATGTGAGTCTTGTATCAAGTTTTAATCCAAGATAGTTGACAACATTGTGGTGTGGTACAACATTTTCGGCAAAATGTTATTTGTGAACAGTCACCTCGTCTTAAGCTAAAGGTAGGAATCCACTATACAAATATTTGCGCAAATAGTTGTTGTTGTAATTTGTATCGTTGCCCATAAACGATACAAACATATGCACAAATTGTTTTTGTTCTAATCATAATTCGCTCATAGTTTCGAATTTCTTTAGTATTGTATCAATTACGCTACCTTGAGGAACACCAACTCATTTAGCAGATTTTTTGAGTTTATATAACAGTCCTATATGTCAGACTTTATAATAATAAGAATATTTAGCTCGTTTGCATTTATTTAATACACGAATTAACAGAAAAAAATCATTATTTTCATTTTTATATTTTTTATCTTTACTCAAAGGTTTTTTGAAGTTAAATCTAAAAATGTCTATTGTTATAGTCCTATTCAGTCCAGTTCAGTCAACGTCATCTAATGTTTAATGTAAAAGACAAAATAACAAACAGTTATATTGTATTATATTATAAGTTGTAGTTCACATTGAGAAAAAAATGTAATTAATTTCAGTTCTACCGAACTTTTTATACCTTCAATAAGTAATAAAGTTGCGATTACATTACTTAATAAATGAAAGAGTTCCATAAAATTGAGCCCAACTAAAACTCGTATGATAACGATTCTGATGAGGAACTAGTTGTTGATCATTTCCATACATGTATAAATAATGGGAATCACAATTGCATTACAAACATTGCGACAAAGTTATAATACCGTTTAAGTTAGTCTAAATTGTATAGAAACAAGAAGGTTTTATACAAAATAATAATATGGTAGTTAGAGTAAAAATATTGTAACGTACAAGAAAAGCACTCAGCCTGGCGCACTTCGTCAACTCGCTCTAGACATCCAGCAATCGCACTTAAAGCACTCAAACTGAAAGTTGCTTTCTTTGCTTTTATGTCCTTTCGTTGGTGTTTTTTTTTTTCTTTTGTTGTTTGTTAGTTTATTTGTTATGTTTAAGGACGATAAAACATGGAAAGAAAGAGATGAAGGAAGAAATACTGAAGCTGCCTCAACAACAATCCAAATGCAATGCGCTTGTTAATGTAAATAATTGCAATAAAGCAGACGGCACAACCGAAGCGTAGCCAAAATACGGTGTTGCATCATCCGCCGAACGAATCGACAATACAATGGATGAAAATTAAGAATAAGAAGAAGGCTTATGAAAAATCTATTGTAGTTAGAGCGCTAAAGTCATGTGGTTACGACTATGGGATACCTGCAATATTTGAAAACAGGAGAGGTTTGAACAAACAAATTATTGGTTGTTTTTTCTATATGCAGCGCATGAAAATAATAACCTAGATCACAATATAGGTATGTACATACATTCGTGTGTTTTTGATTTGGATAAATTTAGGGACTCTGAGGATTATATCACCATGATATTTTCTGAGTCAAAAGGTCATAAAGCCGATAAAAGTTGTAGGTTGATCTACTAGGAAAATAATATGAACCGAAATTGGAATTCCCATTCCAATCTAAAAATATGTTTCCCCGAAGCTGATCAAGAATACATGTTTATACTTTATTTGATTACTATTCTGTTTATAATGATCGTTACATACATTCGTAGAGTCTTAATACGTACTGCATTCAGAAAAGATAACAAAAATTTTTTATCATTTTTCTTAAACTCATTCCATCACTTTATACCATTGTACGCATTTATACCATTTCATTCACACAATTGTAATTTAAATATTCAGATTATTAAGTTTTTCTTGCGAAATGTTTGTAATAAAAATGTCATTTTGGCATGCAAAATCGAGACATTTGGTGGGTACTTTTTTGGTTAAAAGCTATTCCTACCATTTGCTCAAAAATGGACAAAAGAATCTAAAAAAGCACTTCAAAATAAATTTGTATTTTAAGTTACTCCCCGTCGTTCTATGACCAACAATTTCAATTTCATTGCTCTAATCAAAGACCACAGAAACTATAGATTGGATACACTTTTATGGATATGATTAAGCACTTAAATATATATGCTTTGATTTACCTTTTCTAATCATATTATTTTATATGAAAAGTAATAAGTTTTGTATACAAATATAATTGATATTTCCTACGTGCGTCCACATTGTTTAAAATTGATCTGCCAAAAATCGCCTCAAAACCCACATGAAACACTATATGCAACCGATCCCGTCCTATCTTGACCGGTGTAGGAATGTCACAACCTGGCTTTCCCCGCTTCCTGTATTAGTAAGATTTCCGAGCTTCAAGAAAACACTTCTCTTCACTAAACGTAAATCAGCTCCAGAATCACCAATACCTCTAAACCTAACTATAGAATAACTGTTTGCAAAATTAATGTTCTCTGCTTCGAAAATTAAGGAAATATTAGTCAGATTACGACAGCTGATGCAATTCATTCCTAAAATAAAATACATATACATATTTTAAATATGAGGGTCATTCAATAAGTAAAGAGACAAATCGATGTCGCTCAGAAACGATTCATTCAAAAAATACAAAACTTTGGCCACTTTTCAACATAGTTTGCAGCAACATTTATACACTTTTCCCATCGTTCTTCTTATTTGTGTATGCCTGTGACATAAAATTCTTTGGATTGATCTCGAAGCCACTTTCGCACATGATTTTTAACTACTCCATTGGATCGAAAATGTCTCCCAAGTAGAGCATCTCTAAAGGGTCAAAAACAAATAGAAGTCCGATAGTTTTGGTTTTTTATGGGATGTAGACCGATTTGGTTAATTCCGACTAATGCCCAAAGAACCGGTAAAAAAGAAAACTTTGTGGAAAACTTCAGTTCAAATTTGTGTGGGTTAATTTTAGAAAAGTTAATCCTTAAATAAAACATATTTTAATTAAAAAAATCAAAAAGTAAGTATGCCACTCGATTGTTTAGGACAAAAATATTATTTAAACAAAAAAAAAAATATTAAAATTGGTTCAGTACAAATAGCGTGAAAGCGTTACATACAATGCCCATATAAGCAATTTTATAAAGTAGTATTGATTCACTGCATGTCAAAAAAAGTATAAAAACTCTAATTGTGATAACAATTCCAATAACCATCAACTAAAAATGGTTTAAAATTCAATAACAATTTCGATGCACTGCATTATGTAATTCGTTGCAGCAAAGTATTCCGCAATTCGAAAAGTGTATACAAAAACCCATTATATTAAGGATTCATAATGTGATGGGTTAGAATTGGATTCTCTACCGAAACAATAAGCTAAACGTCATACACATATACTCACTCCCTTTTAGCAACCACAATTTGGACATCTTTCAACAACAATAAGTCAATGGAAATGCATCAAGCTTTTGAAAATCAATTTCAAAAATGTGCTAATTGAAAGCGTTGCAGAGGAGTCATTCGGAAGAATTTCATAGTACATAGTACAACAAATGCACTCGTAATCTGCTGCGAATTTCCTAAAATGCTTAATGATGATTGAATGTTAGATAGATTGAGAAAGAGAGAAACAGAGAAAGAAAGAGGTGGATGCAAAAATACAGAGTTCAATTAAGGGTTCAGGTGATGGGTGGGACGTGCCTCGAGAAGAATGTTCAATTTATTAACATCGTTTGTGAATAACTTTACTAGAGACACAGAGACAAAATCGAATAGAGCGCATCATCCTTCGTTTACCATCACTGTCATCACCATCATTTCTCTATCTATTGTTGAAGTGTCGTGTGTTCCTCTTTGTTCGTTCACGATGTGGGACAACTAAATCAACAATGTTGCCACTTCAATGGCGTCGCGTTGCAACCAAAGCCACTGAAGCTGTTTGCCAAGCTCTCATTGTCTCATTGATGATGGCGTTACGATGCCAACAATGTGGCGACCACGTCGACAATGTGTAGCAATTGTTGCTCCTAATATCCTTGCACCCCTTAAATTCAGCCACATGTTATTCCGTGCCTTGCATATCATGCATGCATCGTGCATTCTGCATATTATCATTCATTCAGCAATGATTTTTGTTGAGTTGAGGGCGTTTGCGGTGAATGGACAGAATCAGATGTACTCTTGTATATTTATACTCCTGTACTTATATGTACATAGATCTTTTCAATTGTCATTAATGAGCCTAAAATTTACAAAAGCAAACAAGCATAACTATAGCAATGCTTGTATTATAAATAATTTAAGGCTGAGTTTTAAGCTTGATGAATCTTATTTATCGTTCGTATATCTCGCATTCTATTTTTGTTGGTAAAGAACTGCACATTTTCATGTTAAATTTAATAAAATTTTTTTCTACAACAAAGAAATTCTCTTTTAAAAATACCATACTTCTAAGTAAATTTAGTAGTATATGCACATATTTTGACGTAAGTTTCCTATATATGGTACCACGTTCTTTTTGTCATTATGTTTCCCTAACATTAAACGCTATGATCTTAAAGAATAAACATACGGAATTCATTAAAATCAAGAGAATATTAGTCTTGCAGTTTTCACGATTCTAAGACCAGTTCTAGTGGCGGACCAAGGTCTTCCTTGGACCTGCAAAACTTAATGAGGCTACCACACAGCCACAAGGTCTCTCTTTATGCAAGTATGTATGATACTTGGACTTTGTGGCCTAGGTTTTCATAATGAGGGACTTCTTGAGATTTTGAGTCCCTTCTAGACAGAGCACAGATCATTTATGAAAGCCTTAATTCTATCAAAAGAAGAACTAATCACAAAAAGGTAGTTACTTTCTTAGCTGTTTAAGTTAGTATTGGGGTTCCATCTTGTGTTGCTAATAAGTTTTCGATCTGCCACAGATTATTTAATCTTCTGGATTTCAACATATGTATAATGAAGTACCATTTGTTTCACGTGCTCGCCTGTCTAGGAAGACTTATGAACACGTTGCCAAGCACATGGATTGAAAAACGTCAATCAACATCCCCTTGATGCGGAGCGAGGCCCATTTTAAACTTCTGCTGCTCTCTGGGTCACAGCACTTGGTTGTATAACGCAACTCCACGTCGAGTAAATACTCTACCCGCATTTGGGTAATAAACCTCAGGCACCACGATACTCACACAAGGGGGCTGTACCCGCTGGCCATGACGGAAACAAGTTCCGTGGGCTCCTGACCACCCATGGTACAAGAAAAAGCCTCTGGTCAGACTTCGTACCCGAGGCACTACCAAATTCTTACTCCAAAAAGTTCATGGGTTGGTCGCCCATTTTGTCTTTACTTATGTAGTAGCCAAGAAATCCAATTTATAGAGGATAATCTGGATCACAAATTATAAGTGGAAAACAATGTTCCCTCCAGGAATATGAGTTCTAGTTCAACATATGTACATATGTACTGTTTTTTTTTCACATTTCTTAAATTGGAACTAATAGATATTACAAAATTAAATTGAATTGATAGAGCCATGTTGAGTTTTTCCCAGAACGACTTCAGTTTTGAAGTGTATCTAAGCTGGAGATAGACAATTGGTAAGATTAGTTTCTTTTCATTTGTTTCGTGTTACAATAGAAAGAATCAGAAATGCTTCATAAACCTTTCGTATTGAATCGAGTCGCACTATTGAGCTATTGGTAGCAAACAATGAGAATACAACCCACACACAACACTTTTTGGAGAAAAGTTGCTCCCCGTCAATAGCAAATACTATTTTGACGCCGTGACTGTACTTTAACACATACAAAAAATAAACAGTAAATATGAGTACGTGTATGTGTATGTATTTGTATAAATCTTTTTCAGAAAAAACTTTTTATTGTCAATACAGGGGCAGCGGGCGTCTTTGTGGAAGGTAAACATGGTCGTGCAATTTATGCGCAAAGCTGTTTCCAAGTTGTGTGTCCCAATGCCGCCTCAAAACCCTCTAATTCACTCTTCCAATGCTAGCAGTGCTACCAAAGTACTGCCAACTAACTTCGAACTTGCAACATAAACACATAAATCCATAGTTGCAACACTGATATACACCGCTAGACCACTAGTCTGCGACCCCGTATAAGCTCGAGAAACAAGGATATACTGTCGATGTCGTTGTCGTTGTCGATTGATGTTGATGTTGATGCTGTGCTACGATAGCTATATCCTTTGAAAAGTTTTTTGTATATCCGACCTGCTCCCCAAAAAGTGGTTGAGTTAGTAAAATGTGAAGTGGGATAGGGTATAATAGGATAGGATAGGGTACAACACAAATATTGAAGCGAAAAAGTTGCACCTTCGCTGTTATTTTTGTGCAAACATTTCTTGTTTTTTGTTTTTTTATTTTTGGTTGTTGTGGAAACTTTCTTCAAATATGGGTGTTGTAAGTACATCAACTCCCCGTTCCTTTCCACCACAGATATTTGCTATCATATACGCATTGAGGGGCATATGATGAATTACCTTTGTGGGATGGTAAGTGGTGAGTAAGTGAGTGAGTGCGGATTGGGTAAAAAAATTGCTGTCGAAGGATGCTGCTTGCTTCTCCCGAACTAAGTAGATTGAGTTATTGCCAAAGAGGTACTAGAGCTAGGGCAAGAGAATGGAGTTGCCGAGTTCCTGATAGACTCTATGAGAAGAAACCTTTTGAGGAAGTTGAAGCACATTCACTCAGTAATAGAAGAACCTCTGACTACTACTTCATACATTATGGATGGAGCAGCAGCATCACAAGAGGCACCAACTTTCATTCTGCTACTGCGATTTTACTTGTGCTTTTTGTCTTTTCTATTTCTATTTCTTTTTCATTTTCATTTGTTGTTAATATTCCTTCCTTTTTTTACCTTTATCCTCCTTAGTGAAAATGCGTTAAGCTTCGCATAATTTTTCAACATATTCTGCCTGATTTTGGCATTGCCTGTATCAGTCAGTCAGTCTGTCAGACATTCAGAGTGTTGGTGTTGCAACAACATCGTGCAAATGAAAAAGTTTAGATTGGTTTTTCCAAATAAGTCAGAGAAAGGAATAAAAAAGAAGTAGCAAAAATCGTAACATATAGAAAGGTAGTAGAAATGAAGCAGTTTTTATATTCGTCGGAAATAATATATTGGAAAAATATGTAGAAAAAATAATCGTCTGACCTGAGTTATGGCCTGAGAAGCATTTTTAGCATATTGGCGTTGCGCAACTCAGCGCATAAATCTGTGATTCGAACAACCCGCTGTAGCTATATTGCCATCGCTATTGGACCTCGTTTGGAAGGTGTTAATGCGCCGTTGCTTCTTGTCGGAAGTTCGACTACTGAATTTATGCGTTTTTTATTGGTATCCCAGAGAATGGAGAATGAACGCTGTGTGGATTGCAAATGATATTATGGAAATCTGGTTAGTGAATGGTCTCTATATTAAGTAAACGTATGTACACATGGATGAATGTGAATGTGAAAATCAATAAATAAATATGTACATGAGTAATCAAATGAGAAACAAAAGAAATACAATACAATTAAAGAATTCAATGATAATGAAATAGATGAATGACTGACTGACTAAATGAATTTGGGAATGAATGAGTTATTGTGCGATCAATGAATAAATATTTAGTAATAAGAAAAAATTATCAATATCTTCCACTTAAAACAAAAAAAAAAAAACTTATAGAAAATACACAGATGATTAATTTGGGTTCACCAAAACTTTGTATATGTATATGCTTTTATGTATTGGATATCACATTTTTATATAAAATGGATCTCCAAAGTTTTTATGATACAAAAAGTTTAAGAAGTATCAATCACAACAAACAGTTAAAAGTTTGCACTGTGGAGCTAAAAAAAAAGTAATTTTTTAAAAAAAATATTTTTTTTTGGTTTCAAAACAGATTATACACCAACTATAAGACAGTAAAATTTCTTAGACAAACTACATTTCGTAGGTCGGACACTTTTGTGGCCGGAGACGGACACTTCATTCATTTACTTTTCATACAGCGCATTTCAGCTGTGACGTAAGCAATAAAATAAGGGATTTAACTTAGAATGTATTTTAAAGATTTTCATATGTAAATTTCTTTTATAGACAAACTCTATTTCTACTTACAATAGAGTTAGTTTCAAGATACAAAGCTATAAAGGGTGTTCAAAAATTAAGGTACCTTTTTAAATAGACAGCCTGCCGATCGAGCCGAGGAGGTCACTTGTGCGACATTCGTCATTATTAACAGCAACCAATTTTCTTTTAAGGACAAAAACAAATTCTACTAATAATATAATTATTTTCACGATATAAGGGAACGCAAATTTGAGGTAAGTATATTTTTAAATTGATAATCTGCCAATTTACTTTAATCATATAAATAATATAAATATAAATAATATATTGTAAATCATAAACAATTGTATAAAGTAATAAAATTATGGGTTTGCTTAGGTTTGAGTTTCATCAAAATTTATTTTATTCTTTTTGGAGCATTTAAATAAAAGCTTGTTTTTATTGTAATATATATATTTTTTTTTTTTTAATATTAATTTATATAATTTTTACTTCAGATAAATGGATTTGTATAATTTCATTTTGTTTCGATGATATGCAATGGAATTGGAAGTGAGCCAACTTTAAGCAGTCGACAATCCGGTAATTTCAATCATCCTAAATATATTGATTTTCATTTCAAGTGTACAAGACAATTTTTGTTCAAAGTTTAAACAGAATATTGTTTTAAAAATTGAAAACGATGAAGTTGAACAACAATTCACAATTTAGTAGCGGTATCGCTATACTTCCGTAATAAGTTTTGCGTGAAAACGTTTCTCGCGTTTCACTTTGAATTTGTACTGTGTATTTAAACAACTAATTAAAATAGTCGCGATAGATCTTGCATAAATAGTGGCCTGATCTATGTATGTACGTCATCAAAAATTCCTACGACAGCAACAATAACAAAAGGCTTAAAGAAAAAAAAAAGTATAAAAATGTTATCCCTAAAAGTATACTTTACTTCATTATTTATTGAGATTTTAATACAAAAATCCAAATCCATCATACATTTCTAATTTTTCTATATTTTAACTATATTGCTTACAAATAATTACAGTAAATATAAAATAGCATTATTCTTCTCAACTTGTTTTCCCAATTAGCTGTTTGGTCATGGTCTGAGGTTTCGAATTTGGTCATGTTAGTCAGTCCTGTTGTCGTATAGTTTCGTGACGTGGGTTCTTGATAAGTTTTTAAACGAAACCTTGAAATATGAAGTGGGTGGGTTGAAATGAAAACAGCCAAATAAAACATTTTCCAACTTTTCCAGTGGATTATCCAAACATTTTCTTTGATACTCTTCTAATATGACCTATAACGAATACATGAATAAAAAATCAGCCAAATCGGTCAAGCTTTTCTCAAGATAACAGCATTTTCATAATTATGAAATTATAATATGATTGATGCCGTAAGCGCGCAATGTCGAAAATTCTTTTACAGGCAATGCCCACTCCTCTATTTTCAGAATATATAAATAACTTGACACTACGACTTTTGAGTCACAAGATGTATGAAAAGTATTGGCAAAACCAAACATGTTTGATTGCACAGCATCGTTACATTTTGACATGACTATGGAAACCTATTTAAAAATACTTTCACGTTAAACCACTTTAACATTTTCTGTTTATTTATTCATCTCTTCTTCTTTATTTACCATTTCTAATTCGAATATTGTTTCGATTATCTAACAAATAAAAATTTATAGTGAAAAAAAAAAAAAATAAAAATTAATAAAACATACTAAATTCTAAATATAAAGGTAGTATATTGCACTAAATCATACATTTTTTTATTATCTCTGCGTATTGCTCCCTATTGCTAGCCACATTTGCAAGGTTGCCAACATTTTGAATTCCTGACCGTTGTCGAGTGCTACGAAGCAATGAAAATTTCTTCCGTCCGATTCCTTGGCTTTCTTCTTTTTATGACTATTATTACTAGTTTCGATTACCACGCATTCTTCTTAGAATGGCTCCGAAAGAGCCGTAATTCAAATGACTCAAGTTTCTTGATGATGTCTGCTATTTTCAGAGTCCAGCTTGCCATGGCATACAGCAGTATTGGCCGAACGTAGCATTTTAAAAAGCGAATTTCTGTCTTTATATTGAGATCATGACTGTTGAATACATTTCTACAATTAAGAAAAGTATTTTGCGCTTGAGCAATCCCAAGTTTCATTGATAAGGCATTCAAGATACTTAAAATGATTCACTCTTTTGATAGAAGTGTTGCTAACCATTATGTTCGCGTTAAGCTAAATGTTTTGTCGGCTTACAGTTGACTTGGTTCTATTGTGTTTGTAGGCCAAACTCTTTGCTGCAGAAATTAACTTTGTTAACTAAGTTTTGTGGACCTTTCAAGCTGTCGGCTATAAGAGAGGTGACGCCAGCACATCGTATGTTATATTGTTGGAAAACGGACTATTTACACCTATTGACACCTTGGTTAATATCACTTTTCGAATCTTGATAGATTTTTATTGAGTATCTGTTGAATAATGGGGGTGACAGAATGCACCCCTGTCGCACACCTTTTGAGATGGATCATATCATATCACCGTTAATG
Source organism: Amiota minor (assembly GCA_037043295.1). Taxonomy (NCBI): domain Eukaryota; kingdom Metazoa; phylum Arthropoda; class Insecta; order Diptera; family Drosophilidae; genus Amiota; species Amiota minor. Next base: position 79,419 of record JBAMAW010000744.1, on the reverse strand, counting down.
CTTACGTGTGCAGTTCGTTGCCAATACAAATTTCTTATGCAACGATCTATACTTATTTAAAATTTTAGATGTTACACATACTCGTATGTATTTCCCCTGTCACGTACTGTTTTTTTTTTGGCCAACAGTTCCATTTCTGTAGTTTAGATCCAAGTAGTTCGTCTTGTCAAACAGTCAAATTTAAGTCCCATATCAAATCATATAATTCCTATTTTTCGATAAAAGTAACCGCCTAGGATAAAAATTCTGAATTTTTAATGTCAACTTCCATGTCATCGTTATTTTTATCACTCGATATATTTTTAGATTGACCATAAAGAGAAGAAAAAGAAGGAGGCTTGCCCTCACTACAAGATTTTGGTATTGAATTTACAGTAGGATTTAGTATTGTAGCAAAAGAAAATGTTGTAAAATGCAGGGCATATCTTGAAATACGTATATTACGTCCGAAATATTAGAAATATGATAAGTTCCCGATGACGTGACGTGAATCAAATGGTACATCCAATGCCACTCATACTGTAACTAATAGAAAACTATATTTGCAGTCAGTTTTTCATGTACCGAAAATGGAAATTATGAATTCTAATGAAAAAATAATAAACATAATACTTATCTTAAAAAAACAAAAAACAATTTGAAGTATTAATTAGTGTTTTTCTAGTGTAAGAAGTGATTCTTCACTACTTTCTTTCTTGAGGTAAATGTTCAAAATCGAATTACTAAATATTTTAAGAAACTGCAATGAATTATTATACAATTATACAATTATTATTCTTAGAATTATGGTGTTTCGACTATATGCGGGTTTTATTGGAATAACTATTTTTCATTTCATTTTAAATTTCTACATGAATATTGGACTAAGTATGAAGAAACTATTTTACTTTACTCAGTAGAATTTTTTATTGATATTGTATGTTAAATTGAGGCTCGTTTAACTCTTATGCAATATCCGATTTTATTTTAGGAAGGGGAAAGGTGGATGTCGTCATTTCAGCATCAAAATGAGAATAGATTGCGACACAATGAATTGAATCTGTAACATTGCAGTAATATTAGTATCAGCGACATCAAAGCGACATTATAATAATATGATACGAAGAAGACAACTACACTAATCTCCTGATGTCAGGCAAATGGGTCGATGGAACACTATGCAGAGTTTATTTGAATGAACAATAATAATAGTAATTAGTAACACAACCATTTCTGTGGCTACCTTTTTATTTCCAATTTTTTTTTTTTTTTTTTTTTGTTCCACTAGTTTTGTATGTTTCAATGGCTTTGTTTACCTTTTGAAGTAATGCAATATTGGTTTAACAACTCAATTTTTTTTTTAACCATTACAAACAAGATATGTAAACTATTGCATTAGTTGTTTTTAACCATTACAAATAAGATATGTTAATACTTATTTCAAGATCCACAAAAAAGACTTTTGTGTTTCTAAAATGTCAGAAAATAGAAATAATTATCTAAGTATTTTGTTGTACGTGTATTTCCTCAGACTTATAGATCTTTTTTCGAAACTTTATAACAGAAAGAACAATGTTTTGTACATCTTCTTGTATAAATGAATAATAATTAAAATTTCATTTTGTGAGTGTTTTTTATATGGTACATTTTGTTAATTGTTATTTAATTCTATGATTTACAATAAACCATTTTTATATGCAATTTTCGGTACTTGGATTTTTTAATCCAAAACATCATTTCTGGATTACCTAACTGAGTGACTAACTAACTAACTGATGAATAGACTATTTGCTTATGCTTCTGTCCTACCCCCATGTTTATCTATCATCTACCATGTGTACAATGTAAAAATCTGACTAATATCTACTAATCTACTGTTTTCCTCTGTTGGTTTGGCTGCCTCCTGCGCCTATCTGCATTCGGTTGACATTTTCAACAATAAAAAAGCTAAAAACAGTTGCCAAAAAATGTCGGTGTCGGTGATGTTGCCATTGCCTCTGGTGTTGTTCCCATTGCATCAACCTATACCAACCATATTGGAGTTGTGTAGTTGTCGATGCCGCCGTCCCTTCCAACAATGCTATCTATCCAACATGGCCAAAGTGATGTAAGGCCGCCAACGCTTTGTCGACTTGATCGCTTGCGTTTGTTTTTGGCTGCCCAAATTTGCCTTTTGGCTTTGCCGCCACCAAAAAATAAAATACAAAAAGAAAAAACCAAAACAAAAACCAAGTAGAAGCACCAACAATTTAAACGTGACACGCTTTCGTCACCTCAGCAACAGCAGCAGCAAAATAAGCACTACCAGCATCACCACCAACAAATGGTACTCAATTGCTCAGTGGAGCGCTGGAGACGTCTCAGTGACATCATACACCAGTGTCTCTTAAACTTTTGCTTTTCGAAAAAAATTCTATTATCATTTATCACGATAATACTTTATCAATCTAAATTTTTTCTAAAGGTTTTTCTTAGCAGTTCTGCGATATAAAATGTAATGCTTCACGGATTACTAAAGTACTACATGACCAAAAAAAAAGTTTGAGTAACTCTGCCATATGACAATGATGTGGATAATAATGGTTGAAGGGTAGGAGGAGGAGGAGGATGAGGAGGATAGATGCTATTTGTGCTTGCTTTTGTCTTAAGTGTTTTTCTTTCCATTTATTTTATTTTGTATTTTCTATTTTTATTATTGTGTCTTTGGATTATTGTCGTAAAGCTTCCTCGTTTACAAAATTCTATGCGCGCATCTTTTGCGCTTTTGAGTTGTTGCTTGATGTTCATTATCTGTTTGTTGTTGTTGGGGGTTTTTGCAATTGCAATCTTTCAGTTGTCATCTCATTATTTTTTAGGATTTATATATTTTCGTTTTTGACTCGTAATCTCATAGTCTTTTTGTCTCTCACATTCGTCGTGATCCATGATTTTTATACCGTTGTTTTTGTTTTGTTTATACGTTGGTTTTTGTGTCTATGATTTCGTGATATTTTTCATTTGTTTTTCTTTTATTTTTCTATTTATTGAATATTTGTTTTCTTCATTATTTTTGTTATTGTTGCTACTGTTGCTCTTTAGTTCCGTTAGCAATTTTTTATCCATTAAGTGTTGCATTCGTAATTTTAAGCAACACATTTTTATCATCTTATGGTGGTACCCTTTACTTGTTGCATACTCAGAATGATAGTAAAACTTTAGTATGAGGTTTGTCCCTGCATCAGAGACCTCATGAAATAATTATGTAACTGGAAGTAAGATTAACAATCGACTAACCTGAACTTGTTATTATTATTTATGACGTATTTACAATTTAAAGAAATTATAAACATAGTCTATTCACAAAGCTGATTAACATAGGATTTCCATCTGTTTCTATTGCGTGCTAATGCGCGTAGTTCGCTCATAGATTTTCTTGTTTCAACCGCAACAGTTCGTCTCCACGTCAATTTTGGTCTTCCTCTGGACCTCGTCCCTTGAGGGTTCCATTCCAATATGGCATGGGGTATTTCGTTGTTATTTTTGCGAAGGGTATGTCCCAGCCAGTCGTACTTTCGTTTCCGTATCACAATTTCAATTGGGTCTTGCTCGCAGATTTGCCAGAGTCGCTGATTGCTAATAGTTCTTGGCCACCAGATTCGCAGAATAGTACGTAGACTATGGTTGATGAACGTTTGTAGTTTCCTTATGTTTGTAGTTGTAGTATGCCAAGTCTCACAGCCATATAGCAAGACAGATTTTACACAAGCGTTAAATATTTTTATTTTCGTCTTCTGGTGGACATGCTTAGCTCTCCAGAAGTTCCTAAGTCTCCCAAGTGCGGTCTTGGCTTTTTGAATTCTGTATTCTATATAGATATGGGTTCCCCCGCTTGTTGTTATTTGACTACCAAGGTATTCAAAACGTTCAACCTCCTCGATGTCGTTACCTTCGATTATAAGATGGGTACTAGTAGCGGTATTTAATCGCATGCTCTTGATATTCATGCAGTTAATATGCAATCCCACTTTTTTAGACTCCACAGTGAGTTTGTCTATTTGGGTTTGCATATCCGAACAGCGATTCGTTAGCAGTGCTACATCGTTGGCGTATTCCAGGTCGCTCAATTTTCTGTGCAACTTCCAGTTGAGTCCTATGTTTTCGATTTCTGCAGCTTCAAGGACTAAGTCCAGGACGTTGATAAACAACAGCGGAGAAAGCGCACATCCTTGCTTAACACCGCTCTTACATGCAAAAGACTCGCTTAGCTGTCCGTTGTGTAGAACACGGCTAGTGGAGTCTTCGTAGCTGGCCTTGATGATGTTGACGATTTTTTGCGGGACTCCTCTAGCGCTTAGCGCTAACCATATACCATTGCGATCTAGAGCATCGAAGGCTTTTAAATAGTCGATGAAGGCTATGTATAGTGGAGCATTAAATTCTGCAGATTGTTTAATCAATATGCGTACTGTGCTGATAAGATCAGTGCATGATTTCTCTGGACGAAACCCGGCTTGATTTTTCCTAATAAGCTTGTTTACGTGTTCTGCAATTCTACCCAGTATAATTTGATTCAGTACATTCATAACAGTTGGTAGAAGTGAGATGCCTCTCCAATTGGAGCGCTTTTTCTTGTTGCTTTTTTTGGGGATTTTAATAATTATGGACTCTTTCCACGTCCCAGGCACTGTTTCAGTGAGCCAAACTGTTTTTAAAATATCCACCAATTTAGTGGCCATGAGGCGTGCGTCTACTTGAAAGCATTCTACTGCAAGTCCATCGTTCCCAGGTGCTTTGCCTTTTTTGAGGGTACGGATTGCTTCTGCTCTTTCGTCTATTGTATTGTATTCGTATCTATTTGTCTACATGTATTGTGCCGATTTCGGATGGTTAGCTGCTCTACGCTTGCAAGGGATGGCGTGTTAAGCGTACGCTCAAAGTATTCTTTCCATATTCTTGCTTGCTCATCTTTGAAAGTAACAATGTTACCGTTTTCATCCTCAATGGTGCTGTTGGTTTTAACGTTCCCTCCGCTAATAGTTCTTGTGAGGTTGTAAAGAACTTTCATGTCACCTTTTGAGGCGGCTTCCTGTGCACTCTCTCGTATTTTGTCAAAATATGCCAATTTGTCGCTTCTCGTTTGTTTCTTTATTAATATATTTAGTGCGTTATATTCAAGGCTATGTTCGTCTATGCGCTATGGATTATTCTCATTAAGCATCTTGATTTTTATATGGTTTCTTTCTGCAATTCTTCTCCAAAGAATTACTGACATCCACTCTTCCATTGTTCTGGATTTTTTGCCTATTATATTATCACAGACAGTATACAAAGAGCTACTAAGAGTTGCCCAGACTTCCTCGCTATCTGAGTTATCTACTACTACTATTTCGGAGAGAAATTCCTGTTTTGTAGCATTGTCAGTTAATTTCTTTACGTCAAATCTTTGTGATGGAGCAGGTCTATTCCCATGTCGATAACGCAGTGTTTCTAGGCGGATCTCGGGCATATTAAGTAGTGGTCACTGTTAATTTCAGCACTCCGCTTGTTGCGAACGTCGCATAACATATTACACGCCAGTCGGGACATGCAGATATGATCAATATGTGAGGAAAAGCTTCCATTGGGTGAGTTCCAAGTTACTTTGTGGTTGTCCTTATGAGCGAACATTGAACCTCCTATTTTAAGGTCGTGATTGTTGCAAAGCTCTATAAGTAATTTACCATTTTCATTCCGGCTACCCATCTCATGAACTCCCATAATTGATTCATAACCGGTGTCATTTGCTCCTATTTGTGCGTTAAAAGCCCCCCTCATTAGTATGATATCTCGAGGCGGTATTTCTTCCAGAACTCCATTTAGCATGCTATAGAAGTTGTCTTTATCACCTATATCACTGTCTTCAGTTGGTGCATATATCTGTACAATTGAAACATCCTGAACTTGTTAGCGTTCAATAACATAATTTTTTACGAAAATTAATTTGAATATCAATTAACGATAAAGAACCATGCCAAGAGCAAAAATTAACTCACAGAACAGTTTAATGTAATGAATAGCTTCAAACCTACATATGTAGTTTTGACCACCGTCTTCAATTGACAAATAAAAATTATGTTGCCCCTCAACACAAAAAAATAATTTAGCTTTGGGAAAAATAGATTTGTCATATTTAACATCATCATTTTACTATTTACTAAAACTAAATGATTACTAATGACCTTCTGAAGAATGACGTCTCAAATTTAATAAAATAAAATATTTATTTAATAATAAAAAATTTAGATATCTTTGTTACTAACTTCCTCCCAGATGGTTGCAAACATTCTTTAAAAGTTAACTAAGTTGTTAATTTATATCGTATACTATACACTGTATACACTAAATAAACGCCAAATAGACGTTAGAGTGAAGACCCTAAGTGCGTTCACACAATTGGGTATCAAATACACATTGAGTATATTGTAACGATAGAGTGACGACCCTAATAATAAGTCTGTGGAAGGTTTAGATTAACAATTAGACCTGTTTGGTAGCGCTGTTGTCGAGATACAGACAGTTTTCCGCCATTTTTCTTTCTTTTTAACATTTTTCTATTAGACGCAAAATATGCTCAACTCAAAAACTCTTGAGAAAAACTTCGGGAGGAAGTTACTAATCTCTGCTGGTCAAAAATATCTGATACAAATTGAAACTCTGAAGATTATACACCCATAAGAGATTCTATGGGGACATAAAAACGATACTGCGCATGAAGAAGTTGTAAAACTGTTGGGTTTCCGAAATGAATCATTTTATTTATGTATAACAATGACATATATCTCAGAAGAAGACTTATTTAAATTTCTAATTCCTTGTATAATTTCTTGGAATCCAAGTAATACAATCTTCTTAATAAAGATCTTTATTATAATACAATGAAACAAATCATTTTAGAGCGTGTGCTGCTAATTTTAGTCTAAAAGTATTAGAAACTTGTCCATATTTGCTTCTTTCAGATAGTAACCTTGTATGTTTTAATTATAATAATAATAATAATAATATTAATAATATTCTTTATGTGATAAAAAGAAAATAAAATTGCGTTATAAACTATTTAGTAAAAAAATATATATACAAATACATATATAAATAAAGAATAAATACGACTTTGACTCCATGGTCGTCAGTCGGAGGAATACATACTACAAAATATAAAATAATAATATAAAAAAAAAAAAATTGAAAAAAAAAAAATAATTAAATACAAAATTCATTTAATATTAGATTCCTATAACCTAAAGCACAAAGTCAAATTTTTCCATCCACCATAACCGTGTCCATTTAATATATCGACAACTTCTTCTTTATTAATGTTGTATTTTTTCAAAATATCTGAAACGATTTCTTTTGACAATAGGACATTTTTCTAGAAAATGAACGATATTTTCAATTACATTCAAATTGCAGAGTGTGCAATTCATATTTCTGTGCCCATTCAAGTACAACGTGTCACTTCTTGCTTTAAAAATTCACATAATTGTGTGTGTATTTAAATTGCTATTTAAATAATTTCTCCCAGTAGATAGATACAGATTTTTATATATACGTTCACTTTGATATGCTCTGTTCCACATTTTTTCCCTATTAAGATTTTTCTCGTTTTCTATTACTAACCCAATCGTATTTATCCATGAGTTTCTATTGTGGATCATCAATTGCGTTCTAACGTTTACATTACCAAAAAGATCTTGCACTTTACCAAACTAGAATACGTGCCGGTCTATATATATATTGTCCTAGACAACTTGTACGGGACCTTATTTTCAGCATATTCAAATAAGTTTTTATTTAAATATGACAAAAACAAATTCCCATTTGGGATACCTGTTTCCAAATATATGCAGTACGACGGTGTGTTACTGGGTAGATGAAAAAGTCTTTTTAAAAAATAAAGCTGCATTTTATCTACATCCTCAAACAAAGTAAATCCCCATACTTGAGCAGCATAACTTTGTACGGTCCTGGTAACCGCTAAAAATAGCTACCATTTTACTGTTAGCGTTGCTTCGCTTTTGGACAAAAACATTCTCCAAGTTGCATTTATGCTATTTTTGGTCAGACTATTCCTATATTGTAAGTGCGGTTTAAAACTTAATTGTGGTGTTAATATTACCACTAGATAATTATATTCCGACCTAATCCCAATATTCTCGCCTCTAAACTTCCACATCTCATTCTTGCCAATCTACGCCCCCGCGCCTAAATACCATTATTGCTGACTTCGCTTAGTTTACTTCCATGTTCCAAGTGTCGCAATATAATTCTAGGCGTGTTATCGTTCTCTGCAAGACACCTATATTGTCTGATAATATAACTATGTCATCTGCATATAAGAGAACCCTAATATTTAATTCTTCAATATACAATCCACCTCCCAACCAATCATGTAAATCGTTGAAATATCGTGTGAAAAGCAACGGGGACATTAAACACCCTTGTTTTACACCTGATTATATATAGAATTTTTCCGATATATCATCTCCCGTCCACACTAAAGAGCTGGTTTTTGCATAAACTCTTTCAATAAATTTTAACATTTTTGTTGAAATGCCAAGCATATGCAATTTGTATATAAGTAGCTGTCTAGGAACCTTGTCAAAAGCTGCTTTAAAATCTACGAAAAAGGCATACCCTTTTTTCTTTTCCTGAAATTTAAGGTGAACTATAGATGACAAATTATATATATTATCCACTGTTGAATCTTTTTTATGGTACTTTATTGTACTTCTATTCTTTAGTCTCATTATTGTTAGTTTGTTTTTGTTCTGTCTCCAATGTTTATGCATATCATAGCTACAACTGTTTGATCAAATAAACCATGAAGGATACCACTAGTCACCAATGCTTTGGAAGACCATACAGGTCAACATGGAAGATACATTGCTTGCTCAAGAAGTACTCAAATCAACAAAGCACAGGTAAAAATGTTCCACTTATGCCACATCTCGATTTTCGTAACTCCTGAATTGAGAATTTGATCAGATGTGATAGTGACAGTGACAGATAATCATAAACACCTGCGACTCCAGGAACAACGAGATGGGAATCACACACAAACAACGGGAGTATCAGGGTATCGTATCTACATATAGGAAAAATTCTCGATATTGGTTCGTTATGACTGTTTGAACCACGCACCTGATTCAGTTAATAATCTCATTAGTTGTGGCTTCCACCATTTGATATTGTTATACTTGTATGCGTTGTTGTTATTTCAGAGGATTGATGATATTGAGAGGATTGATGGGTCTGTTTTTTGAAAAAGAGAGAGTAAAAGACTAGCGGGAATCGTGATAGAAAACAGTAATGTTAAAAACAGCTTCCAGGTTCCGTTGTATCTATTTTTATTTGTGATATAATCTTGGTACTTTTCTTTTTGCTATGTTGATGCTTTAATTGTAGCGTAACTGCTAGGGTTAGAGCTTATTGACTTTATAAACTACGCGCATTGAACAAATTTTTGTTAATTTTATTTAAAGATTTTCTTCTCTTTTTTAGGGCTCCGGACCCAAAGGGTACGAAAAGGAATCCTATTGCAGAGACTTCGTTGTCCGTCCGTCCGTCCTCGGGTCATATCTCATAAACCGCAATAGCTAGAGAGTTGAGTAGAAAGCACATAATTTAGAACCGTTGCAATGTATGCACATGTTTTTTGCAGCTAATTTTCCATTCCTGCTATGTACTTTATTAAAATTTTAACATAAAACATCATAGCTGCATCCATTTCTGAAGCAGCATAGATGGCCATCTATATTGCATCAACACTAGACGGAGCATCTTCTCAAAAGTGATGAACAAACGGTTAGGTCGACGATTATGATTATATCGCATTAGCCTTGTAAAATATATAAAATGTTTTCTTTATTGTCAATTTGGTGTTTTCTGTTTAGTTACAAACAAAAATTTATAGAAAAAAAAACAACGTCAAATATGGAGGTTGGGAAAAATTTGTCACCCCTTACAACAAAATAATTAAGCAGAAAAAAACCGTGCCAATAAAACATACGAAAGTTACCAGACCAGTTCCCGATTTCAAGTATAACAATAATAACAAAATTGTAAAAAAAACCCAAACCTTTTAAAAACGATTCTGAAAATGGAGGGGAACAAGAAAATGCGGACATGGAACTTGATTAAGTCTACGGATGTCATCAATGATTACGGGATAATGCATTGAGAAAATTCTTAGTTGTGGATTATAAATATATCTTGGATGGATCTGGAAGAGAAGCAAAATTAAAACTGAGTTCATTTTTGAGACAATCATGACATACAAAATTTGATGTAATAAACACGACGTTCGATTTGTTCATATTTCAGTCAGTCTTTTTATTCATTTTTATTTATCCTATTAATTTTGGAAAGAAAATCTCTAGATTCTCACAGCAAGTAGGAAAAAACTGTTTAAAATAAAACTAAATCTAGAATGCAGATCATTTGTCACTGCACTCCATCTAAACAGCTGGACCGATTTTGGTGAATTTTTTTGTTTGTGTATGAGTGGGTCCATGGATGCTATAGGACCTGCTAAGTAGCACTGTTGTCAAGACAGTTTTTTAGCTTTTTTGTTATTCGATTAGTATCAATTAAGTAATTATGACTATTTCAAGCTTTTCAAGTTCTTCGACCCAAAGTTCTGCGCCCGATCACGTTTCACTGATTTACGAAAAAATAGGCGATTTAATGTTGGTGGGAAACAATTATGATAACATCAATGATTAGAAGCATCACACACTAACATCACGTCGTGGGCGTAGCACTGTGCGCTGTGGCAACTAGTACACAAAAATTTCTCATTTAAATGTTATGTTGTAAAACTGGAATGTTGATCATCCTATTCATAGAGGAGTTAAAAATGCCTATCATAAAAAAGGAGAGATCATCCGTCGTTTATTGCCGTTATAACTCGAAAACAGAGTAGGCATTAGGCAAGGCACTGGCCACGAGTGTATTAAAACTCATTTTGTCATTAGACAAAGCACACCACTGATTCCAAATAATGACACAGGTCTGCAAAAAAAATTTTTTTTTTTTGCTGCATGGGATATTTTTACTGAACTATATATTTTAAAGATCACAGATTCTAAAAATGATTATCAGAATATCCCATCACGTATAGTTATTTTTTTTTTTTTCTGGCTCTGCTGTCCCATAAGCACAGAAAGCAAGGGTATTTTGTATAACCTCCCTGTTGACCCAACAACATGGTTAGTATTTTGAAGTCTCCGCAAACCATCCATTGATGTTCTTGATATTTGATTTTCTCAAGAATCGTAGCCAAGTCATTATAGTTTTCTTTCATGTGAACCGAATGACCCTCAGGAAGAGATGCAAATACATTGCCATTATGCAGTAAGACAGCTTTGAGGCTAGTTTTCGAAGAATCGATAAATAGGCGCCATTGTGATGAATGATGTTCTATTTTAAAACTCCTCATGAGTCCATGGACATCGTCACAATAAACCAGATTGCTCTCTTTGGAGAAAAACTGCGTGAAATCCTTCTCTCGATGCCTGTACCACGAAAATGAAGTCCCAGGTGACAGCAATTTTTTGGTTTTCAGCCTTGATCCTAGCAGTTCGGCTGCATCTTTTGAAAGTCCTAAGTCTCTTACTAGGTCGTTCAGCTCACTCTGAGAAAACAGTTGAGGTCCCTCGTCAACAGGAAAATACGGGCTAGATTCGTCCTGGGAAGCTGATGTGTCTGATTCTTCTGACTCACACAGGATATCATCTAAATTAGAAGGTGGCTGTGGAACTGGTATTTCAGGGCCATGGGGTACTGGACGAATAGCTGAATCAAGGTTAGGATAAAATATTTTCTTTTTATTTTTTGTATTAAATCCTTTTACATCTACTGTGCAGAAGTAGCAGTCGGTTGTATGACTTTTCTGTACACGCCATATCATAGGGATGCCAAAATGAAACGAATTTTTCTTGCCCTTAAACCACAAGCGAAGACCTTCCTCACATCTCCTGCACACTTTATGTGGAGCCCATGCTTTGTCTTGATCTCCAAGTTTACATTTGAAACATGCAAAATAAACTTTTTTCACGAACTCACTTATGTTTCTTTGTTGTTTTTTCACTGTGTATTCACCACAAATGTAACAAAAGCTATCTGGAGAAATAATACAACTTCTATGAGCCATGTTCCAGAAAGAATAACACAAAAATACAATATAATAATATAGCACAGTAGCGTTCGAATGCTTGATGTGTACTGATTGTAGTATTAAATCAACTTAGAGCGAGGTACTGAATGAAGCTTGTTGAAACATGTTCTAATTCAAAAGCAAGTTGTTTACGAGTATATTTATTCTTAGTACTCTAGATAACAAGTCAAAACATGCTCAACCTCACCACTAATAAATTTATTTAGCCTTTCGTATTAGTAATATTAATTTTACGCTAACTACGAACCAAAACTTGAGAAGGGAAAAAAAAAATACTATGACGTGATGGATTTTTTTTTGTATTTTTTTCGGTTTTGCCACGTGAAAATCTATAAGAAAATATATAAAAACCCTATGCAGTTTTTTCCATGCAGACCTGTGTGATTATTCGTAACATTTAGATTTAAAAAAAACATAGTGAAAATTAAATGGTATATGTAAAAGTACCAATGCAATCGTTATCCCATAAACTTTCTAAAGCCGCGTTGATTTTTATTTTTGAACGACATTTTCACCCACTTCAAAATGTCTGATTAAACTGAAAACCTTTTTGTTTTGTTCTGTTACAAAAATAATTTTGTATTAGGTCTGTGGTTGAAAAAGAATTGATATCAGTTGATAAGACAAGTAGTTTTCAGCAAGCTTTTTCAAGTTCGAAATATTATTTCATTAAGCTATATCTTCGAATCTCAGTTTCTTAGTATGTTCCTTAAATAAGTGATAGATTTTGTGGCTTCTTATATAAGTTACACAACTGACTCCAACAATTTTTTGATATCGGTCAATATTTAATCGGCCATCGGAATAATATCTTCTGAGTTTCTGAACTACTGTTCCTTTCTAAGGAGAAAGATCGCTGTCTTCCTTTTTATCCTATTCGAAGTAGCTTCCTTCGGTTACCCACTCTATCTGTTTTCTAAAATAACAAAACATCATCTGCAACATACAACAAACAATAACTCAAAACTAACAATGCGAATACTCTTCCCTTAAATCAATCTGCAAATGTCTATTGGAAAGAAAAGTCAATATGAAAAAATTGAAACTTTGAATAAGTTGCAATAGAAAAGTTATGGCTAGTACAGTATGAACTCGAAAATCCAGACAATTGTAAAGTTAAATTAAACGCATTAGCATATAGCATGAGAGTGGAGAATATGTGGATCTTGAGATTTTACGAGTATTTTCGGGATTTTTGAGATAAATGAAAAAGAACGTTCAACGGATTACATCATATACAATACATTACAAACAAATTGGTTCGGATTATCGAAATTGTACTGTTCATATGATCATGTGAAATCTAACTCGATTTCCGTTTCGGCAACACCCAAACAAATTTAACTTTTGCAGTTCCGTGCGTTTTTTTTTAAGACTTTTCTTATGTATTTTGCTAACATCCTTTTGCCATCGTCAATGACATTTGCCCTTTGAAGTTTTCCAGTTAAAAAAGCAAGAAAAAAAAAAAAATTATTTGAATTTTCTTTTACTTTTTCCTATTTGTTATTCTGAAGGAAGTTCTGTGCCTGTTTTTCTTAAACTACAATACTTTTAGCCTCTTTCTTGCTATCGAACAGCAACTTGGCGTACTTCACTTTTTCGATTTAGTGCCATATTCGAGTCCAGTCCACATTCATATAGTAGTACATATTTCATACACACGGTAAGGTTGTGATAGAAATGAAAAAAGAGGCAAAAACAAAAAAAAAAAAAATTTATATAAAAAGAAAACTTTAAGCTCAAGTTTTTGGTGTTCGAAGTTTTTCGTGGCACTTGCGAAGATTTACTAGTGAAACTTTTACATTTGAATATAAAGATTTTTCTTATTTCTGAAATCATGCAAAGGAGGAGATGAAAATTCCTGCATTTGTTTTCCTGTTGTTAAAGGTTGGTATAAGGGACGAGACGTGCTTACTTGTATCTTACTATCTTCTGGCTGATAAAGTCACAATTTTTTTATTGTTCTTTCTAGAAATTAAAGTTGAATGCGCGAATGATGAATGAATCAAGCTGGTTGGAAACCTGACAATAGTTTTGCGTAACTCAAACATTGTACGTCATTCCCATATTTTCTGGAACCTCATTTATTCATTTATTCAGTCAGTCAGTCAGCAGTCGTCAGTCATCGATGCATGTATTGAATAATTCATGTTGACCACAGGCAGCGTATTGCCTGGTCATAGATTGTACTATTCCTGTGACTATAACTTAGAAGTAGGAGGTAATGGCGAATGGAGTTGTGACGTACATAGTAGCTTGTAGTACATATAACATGATAACTGCATTGCATTTTTGTCTTCGTCTAGTATTTTGTATTTAAAAACATTCCAAGTCGAGGCAAGGGTGAGACTATCGTTCGCAAAGGCTACGTTCTATGTGTATGTAGGCAGTGACGCCTATCTATGAAGAGAAATATTGTATGCACGTATATCATAGTATCGCATAATATACAGCATTTTATTACGATTTACCTATTCATTCGCTCACTCATAATTGGCTTGGCAATATTTTTTAGGGTTCTGTACCCAAAGGGTACTAAACAGAGACTTCGTTGTCCCCCGTCCGTCCTCGGGTCTTACAATGATTCCCTTTGGTATCCTTTGGGTCCGGAATCCCAAAAAGGAAAACATAAATTTTTCAATAAATAAGAATAAAATTAATAATCAAAAATTTTGTTCTGACGAAGACACCTCTTTCTTTTTTGCTTTTCTTCTACTGAATTTTAGACACTATAAGTTTTTGATATAGGCGCTATACATCTGTTGGAATCAGCCAAATCAGCCAAATCGGCCAAATAGGGGAATACCTGCCATACAAACCCACCATTTAAATTGAGGTTCTTATTTGAAAAACTGTTTTGTTTGCTGGACTATTGAACTAAAATCTAGACACTATAAGTTTCTGATTCAGACGCTGTATATTTATTCGAATTAGCCAAATCGGAAAACTAGGGGGTACCTCCCATTGAAACCTACCATTAAAAATCGGGTTCTTATTCGAAAAACTTTTTTTGTTTTTCTTTTTTCACTATTGAACAGAAATTTAGACATTATAGCTTTTTATTTGTTGGAATCAGTCAAATCAGAGTACTAGGAGAAGTACCTCCGATACAAACCCCAATCTGGTACGGAGTGACTCGCATTTGGCCCATTTTTTTCATTCCTAATACTCTTCAGTTAGTAAAGGGGTCGTGCGCATCGTTAGAGGTTTTGTCACTTTATTCAAAATATGTGAGTAAGATGTTGATGGTAAAGATAACAATGTTGATGATGATAATAATGATGATGAAGTCAGTAGTGATGATGAAATAATTGCACGTTTATGGATTTAACGATAATTTAGTCAAGTACATTTTTATTGTATATTGTAAATATTTAAGGAGGAAAAGTCAATTTTTAATTATTGCATTACCATATTGATGGCTTTTTGTGAGACTCATTTTAATATACATATAGATATTATACTTGTGTATAGATAAATGACACATCTTCGTTGTATTGTTAAGGGATATAAATAATATTAATTGAAAAAAAAAAAAGAATAAAACTAAAGTGACAACACTATTCATCAATTGTAATCATAACTTAAGGTCTATTAATAAAGATTGGGTTGTGTTTATGTTGTACTATTTACAATGAATCATTCACTGTATCCCGTGAAGAGTATTTCATCTTCGGCATAGTCGAAGGTAACCTTCTTTCTAGTTTTATTTTTATTCTATTTCATTTTTTCAAAAATGAAATTTTGAATTTTATTGTCTAAAATTTATTTATGTAAAATGAAAAGATTTAATCAAAGTTGAGGAAACTGTCTAATAAAAATTATAAATTCAAAATTATTGAACATAATCAAAATGGGCACCTCTTTGAGACTATTTCGGGATAAAGTAGGTTTAATTACAAGATCATTGCATCTAAATGAAAACCCTTATGGAAGGACGAAACATATCCCCGATAATCATTATATAAATGAGCCTGTTGGAGAACGCCAACGTGCCCCGCGTCTGCTTGTAAAGAACTACCTTTCCAAACACGTCAAAGAGTTCCGAACGGAATTGCATACAACAAGAGACGTCTGGAAGGAAATCAAAAACGAAATGGTATTCAAACCGTATCGCACTATACTGGACACCAGGTATCGTTGGTCAGACTTTTATACACCAGCTGGTCCATGAAGTGCTCCAAAAATGTTAGACAAGTACAGCAAAATTTATAAACTGAAGAGTTGAGTCAGATAGCATTGTTAACATTTTTCAAGATTAAGAAATTTGTAGCTCTTAACTCTTTATGTATAAATGGTGTTTAGTAGAAAAACTTTTTGGTTTTTATGTAGTCGAACAAAAGAAATAAATAAAATGTTTTCAAAAAAAAAAAAAATAATAATAATAAATGCTTGAAAGTTATTCACTAACTGCATAGTTTCGAATTTATTCTAGGATTACTATTGGGTGTATGCATATGATTCCGCCCTTTTTTGTGAAAACAAAACAAATTTGCTTGTTTAGAAAAAGGAAAATTTATTTATTCAAAGTATGCCCCATCTGCAGCTACAACCTTTGCCCATCTTTCAGGCAATTTACGGATTCCTTGCATAAAGAAGTCCTGGTCTTTTGAGGCAATCCAATTATGAAGCCAAATTTTGATATCTTCATAAGAAGTGAATCGCTCTCCCGTAAGATCAGACTGCATCCTTCGAAATAAATGAAAATCTGAAGGGGCTATATCTGGTGAATATGGCGGGTGGGGTAGCACTTCCCAGTCTTGTCCATTTAAATATGTTTTCACAACATTTGCCGTATGCGGTCTGGCGTTGTCATGTTGAAGAATTAATTTGTCATGCCTATTCACCCATTCCGGTCGTTTTTCTTCTATAGCTACCTTCAACCGCATTAGTTGTCGTCTGTAAACATCGCCAGTGATAGTATCAGACGGTTTCAGCAACTCATAGTGCACAACACCTTTCTGATCCCACCAAATACAGAGCATAACCTTGGTACAATGAATATTTTTCTTTGGCTGTGATGGGCCGGCCTCACCTGGCTTCAGCCAAGATTTTTTGCGTTTAGGATTCTCGTAATATATCCATTTTTCATCTCCCGTGATTATCCGATGCAAAAAACCTTTTCTTTTTTGTCTTTGAAGCAGCATTTCACAAATGGTTTTGCGACGTTCGATGTCTCGGTCTTTCAATTCATGTGGCACCCAGTTATTGACTTTTTGAACCATTCCCATTGCTTGCAAACGTCTTGAAATAATTGATTGATCAACATTTAATGTTGTTGCCAATTCTGATTGTGTTTGACAACAATCTTCGGTCAATAAATCTTCCAATTCAGCATCTTCAAATTTTTTGGGTGGTTTTCCATGTTCTCTGTCCTCAATGTCAAAATCATCATTTTTAAATCGTCGAAACCATTCTTTGCAAGTTGTATTCGATGGAGCATGCTCACCGTAAACATCAGCAAGCAAACGATAAGTTTCCGCTGCACTTTTCTTTGCAACAAAATAGTGCAATAAAACCTCCCGCAAATGATGTTTACTTGGGATAAAACTCGACATTTTCAATGAATTAGAAATATTTGTTGTTTATGCTTCTATCAGCTGTTATACACTGTGTTTAACAGCTGATAGAAGGCACTATCGAATGCAAGTATTAGTATTTTAGTGTGCAAGTGTAAGCGGCGATACTAGCGAAACTATCGGAAAGGGCGGAATCATATGCATACACCCAATATATCGCATAGCTCCCATACACACCCATATTTAAATTCATGTTTTTATTAGAAAATCTTTTTTGTTTTATGCATTGTCGAACTGAAATTTGGATACCATAAGAGTCTGGCACATATTCATCAACCATGTAATCTTCAAGATCCTTAGATTACTAGATCGCATATTTCGTTCTCAATGTTGAAATGCAGGATGGAAAACAAAAACCCATGGGCATTTAGATATATGATCATAGAACAATAATCAAAAGATACTAACGTTGAGTGAAGATTATTAAAATTTCGGTATTATTATTCATCGCAAAGTGATCTCGCTGCATTAGGCCGGATGAAATTTATGATAAGGGTAAAAATAAGACTATGCTCAACAAAACCATTTGAATGAATCAAGGCTATTGACAAGTTTTTTGCTAAAGTAAAAAGCACTATGAAACTGGCACCCCTCCAAAACTCAAGTAGATCTTTGTCAGATGTGTTATGGAAACGCCAAGAGGACAACTTAAATCGAAAAAATTAAAGATCCAATGGTAACTTAGATTTTCATCTATGGAAGTTATGCAATAACTACACGCATTTACTTAACGTTCCATAAGAATTGATTGTAATGTTAAAAAACCAATGAAAATCAAATATTTCATAATAAACTTAGCTCCTCTTAAAGATACAAGACTGAGTGAGTATATAAACTGTACTGATACAATATGGTACATATGTATATGAGTATGTACAAGTATTTTACAAATTGAAGAAGCAAACAGATTTTTAATTGCTTCGTAAATGATTGCGACGTGATGATCAAATAATTTTCTCTTCTTGCATTAACGAATGAACGTGACGAATGGGATGGAGACGATTATGAAGATGTGACGATGATGACTTGAATTGATAATAATTATAAATATATTACCCTTGATAATGATAATTATGGGTTCATGATGATAATGATGATATAGCAGAGCAGAAACAACAAATCGGTCAATTAACACCTTCATAATTATGATAGTCTGAGTTTCGAATACGAAATTGGTTTATTACTGAAAACTAAAAATACTTTCGTTTAATGAAAAATAACTTTTTTTCCGTTAAGTTTTTCCTTATAATACTCATTTCATATGTTAAGAAACATTTAAACCAAAAAAATTGAGTTTTAAGAGTGGAAAATGGATTGCAAAGGGAAGAAAGAATGTCAATATACTTCTTTATTGTTATATAGCTTGATAAGCTTTTTTTAAGTTTTATATTTTTCTTTCTGTCCCCCCCCTCTCTCTCTCTCTCTCTATCTCTCTCTCTGTCTATACACATGGTATTCAACACTGACACGTAGATATTTAGTATATTTCTTGGACTTGTGGTCTTGAAGAACACAATATTTTGTTGTCGTATCGCAAAGCTACGTTCGCTCATAAAGTGTCACGATATTCATAAAGATAAGCAAATGTGTGTCATTTAAGTGAATAAATGTCTGAATAAGTATTGCCCCTTGTATCCTTGTACCCAAGAAAGCCTCCTCCTCCATATACATGCATACATTACCTCGCCCTATTGTCCCAAGAAATAGGTACATATGAATGTAAATGAAGTATGGAAAGAACGAGCGAACGAACTTACTTCTTTATAAGAAACATGTAATGACGGCAATAAAATTTTGTGTTAAAACTACCTACTACGCATACATCAACGCTTGTATACAAAGTGTGTCCCAAAAATAATCGACTTGCTTCGTGCTGTTCTGAAAATTAGTTTATAGAATACCCAAAAATCATTAACCAAGATGTCCTAAGCAAATTTTAAGCAAAACTTTTTGTGCTCTAGATGTTTTTTTTTGGAATTCCATTTATTTATTCTGGGACAGTTTAACGACGATATTTGCTTGTAAGCCGCAAGTGCTCCATATTTTCCGATGTTCTTGTACTGCGCGCAACTAACTACAGTTCGGCTATTTTCGGAGCACACCTCGTATTTATATACTCGCATATATGGCACATCAAACGTAATGTCCAACCTAGTCGAGATTATAATTTATATGTAAAGAGCGCTGAAATAAAGTGGAATTATTGTAGTTATAGCCAGCATGATAAGGGAAGCCGTTTGACTTGGGATTGATGGTGGATGGATGGATAGTTCTAAACGCCTCCAACAAGTGGCTACAGCATTTTCATTTGCTTTGGAGAGTTTTTAGTTCTTTAACTTTTACTGTTACAATTAAAAGATGTAAAGATGTTGGCAGATGATGAGAAAATATTGCATAATGATGAGAAGATGAACAGTGAGTGACACAAAAGGAATGACAACAGAATGAATAAGAAAAGCGAAGCAGTAGGGGAAGGGGGAAGGAGAAGAAAAATGTTATTAAACGTTATTAAAATGCTGTGAGTTGTTGTGGTTCTTGTTGCCGATAAGCAGCATCACCATCAGTTAACATTTCATGTTTCTGTGTACCTTTCTCTCGGAGAATTTGTGTTCGTTGTGCCTTGAGGCTACTTAACGGTGCTTACCGTTTCTGTTAGTGATGCCATTACCTTTGTTGTTATCGGTTATATTGTTGTTGGCGCGTGGATGCCACAAAATAAAGCAAGTAGATAGAATAAAATGTCTGCTCGTAGCGCAAATATTTTAAACATGACTCACTACTCAAGTACTACGAACGAAAATAATACTAAGTAGCAAAGGCGTACACGTAAAGTGCGGGTTTTCAGTAGGACATGCAGACACGGACAGATGCAGATACACATACTCGTACATTCATACATATATAGGTGGATGGATGGATGGATGAATATGACGATGTGGATACAAAAGAGGACGAGCAGTGACAGGCATATAAGTTTAATGCAATTTCATGCAAACAACGACGTCTCAAAGGCGCGCTCACAGACACACTTATAATTCCATTACAAAAACATTAAACTCAATATCCCAGTCTCCGTACTGTACCGTCCCTATCCTTGCCATATTAAGATGCATAACAAACAACTTAATTAAGTTTCGACAATGAGGCATCCTTGAAACACAACGAAGTACACGACTCACGCGAAAGAGAAGAAACCGCTATAGCCTTAAATGGTTTCATGGTAAAATGCGATATAATGACAGACCAAAACAAGAGGGGAGATACATAACTTGGGGAATAAAGTTTGATAAACTCCTCTTTCTAAACCACTTATGCTACTCAGCTCCATTCCTACCATCTTTCAATATATATATACAACGTAATTCTTTTTGATACCCCCAACCGCTTGATACCTTCAAAGTATTTAATTTAATTTACTTTATAAGTCATTTCATACTACAACTTCTATAACTCTATAGACACTCATACACTTGGGTGTCTCATTTCCACGCCTACACAGGTCTACCAAAATTCCAAGTGATTTGGCTAATGGCAATCAAGAAGTTAATAATTATGTATATGCAAATCATCAACTCAAGCCGCCATTATTTGCAAGTGCAGATGCGCAACATGTGTAGCACACAACTTAACTCATTCAACAATGTCGCCATAGCAAAAACCAGCAAGGCACAAAACACATTCTGTGTTAAGTTAACTTAAACAAGAAGCAAGCAATTTTCAGCGAGTTTCCTTCATATTTGGCGCAATGTCATCCATGTGAACCTGCCGCATAACCACCAAACCGTGATTCAGGAGAATAAATACTCACTCTCACGCACACATAACCATCACACAATGTTTTCTTTGTCTACTTCATCATAGACGACGTCGTCGTCATTACGTTTGAAGATGTCGACATTTTTATATAGTTGAGTTAGTTCCTTCCAGCAGTTTCCTCTCTCATGTACTACCAATCAATCGCAATCAGTAAGTAGGAATAATGTTCTGCGCAGCACTTTACTCTACTCCACTGTGCATACATACTAAATTCCTTCCTTCCTTGCTTGCTTGCTTGCTTACTGTCTTGATATAATGACAAAGTGCATTGGACGTTATTATCCACATAAGACACCATCCCCAACAGCATAATCATCATCTTTATAATTTTCATTTTCATCTTTATGTGGGCTCCGTTGCAGTTGCGGTAGGAAGTTAGTTAAGTTGGAAATGTAGAATAGGAAGGTTGTATAGGTAAGTGTTGCAGATGCCATTAGATTTCCCCCTACCGTAAAGATGCAAGTTTCATTTCGAGAAGCCACAACAGAGCAAGTTTTGCAAGTTTTACGATTTACTTTGGCAGTTGGTCTTAATAAGTTGTTTGTGGTTCGCAAAAGACCTTGTTCATCATCATCTTCTCCTCCTACTCCTACTTCTTCTAGCGTTCTTCTTCTATTCTTCTATGCAAAAGGTGTTGTTTCAATAGCAGTAATAAATTGCTAACGTTCTTGACACAGCGAACTTCAATAAGCGACACTTTCAATGATTCTCTTAAGACAAAAAGTTATTATTTGCTTTATGGATAGCCACTCTGGAAGAATTATGTCAAGAAAGAGACAGAGAGACAGAGAGAGAGAGAGAAAAGAGTGAGAAAGGAAAGAGTTAGTAAGTTCCTTTAAACGATATATGATAAACTCTTTATACTTCTCAGTTTATTCATAGAAACGCATTTTAATAATTGATTTCGCAAGCGTAGAACGCAGAAGTGTGTCCTTCGGATGATGGTGCTGGCTTTTTGTTCACACGCACTCAACGTTCCGTTCTACATCTCGGCATACTCACTGTCACTTTTGTACTCGACTCAAAGTCTATGCTGGTTGCCCAGTGGTAGTTAACCACCAAAGTGTTTTTTTAATTATGAAATGCTGAAAGTATGCAACTTATAAATAAATTAATAATTACTACGCTTCACTACACTTGTTGAGCAACAACCATCTGAGCGAAAGAAGGAACCAAAGAACGAAATGCAAGCCCGCCAATATTGCACAATTTTAACCCAATAATGGAAGGAGTAACCAAGGTAGCACAACTTGTAAGAGCAGAATTGTCATTAAAATAATTGTAACTGTCATCATCATCGTCATCATAATGCTTGCCATGGTCACTATTATTGTATAATCATCATTAACACCACCATCATCATCATTATCAACATTATTGGTATTGGTGATATGAAAAGCAAAGGGAATGCTAGTTATAGTTTCACCGAACCTTATATGTCCTTTCTTATTAGAGATGTAGTTAAGGAAATGAAGATCTTTCCCACATCGAAAATCAATTACTTTTAGGAGTTCTTCAGGCAACTTTATTAAATTTTAATTTAATCGGTAAAGTTTGCATTTTATTATTGACATACTTAAGAACAGCAATAAATTTAGATTAGAACAAGCAAAAAGTTACTATATATATTATATATCAATTCAATTCCTCAAGAATTGTTAGTTCAGTTTACATTGATCATTTCCTTTTCTATAATATGGGCGGGCTCTCCGTTGCGGTTCTATGCGTTACAAACACCATTTCGCTATGCATGAAAGGTACAGGGAGAAAAAAAGCATTACGCTCACTCAATAGTAAAAACTCAATCGAACTTATGCTTTAGTTTAGCCCGATGGATATAAGAGTCCTCTGTAAGTGGCGCGGGAAAAGAAATTCAATGAGACGCAGAAGAAGAGTTGGCTCGTGATAAGAGTCCAACGAAGCAAGTAATAAAGGTAATTACAGCATGAAATGACAGTTTAAAAGCTTTTCAATACGTGTATGACAGAGAGACAGGTAGACAACAGGCAGGACGAAAGGACAATAGAACGTTTATTGTGTCTCTAGTAGATTTGATCAAATGAATGAATGATTGAATGAATAAGAGTAAATGAATGTGAAAGTGAAATTGAAAGATTTCAAAACTAATAAAAAAGAGATTAAGGATAATTTTTAATTATGTTTAGGTATATGAAATTTTAAAGGACATAGTGCAAAGTTTCTTGAGATTAGTAAGAGCGTTTATTATCTTTATAAATTTTAATTTTTTTGTATACATTTATAGTTATAATAATACAGTTTCTACAAGTCAAAAAAGATCATTGCTAAGGGATTCTTGCCAATAGAGTCGTGTGCTTCTGAAATATACATATTATAGTACTTTTTTGACCTTATAAATTCATCAACTTGAAAGTAACAAGGTCTAACTTAACACATGACAAGGTTCATGGTTCACTTAGACATAAAAGCAAGGGCTTTATTTTTATTTTTGGATGAGTTGCTTTTGACATTGAACGTGGCTAGTTCAAGTGCGACGTCTCTAACAAGAAAACAATTATATAACAACAAAAACAACTTAAATTTACGTCTATATGTTTTTCTTTTTTTTTTACCTTTTTACTAGTGTGAATAGATGTTATCACATTCCTGTGATGTTTGTAACACACATGGTAGTTAGTACGTAACGTCGTAGAGCTCATAAGTCCAAATGATCAACGTGATCAACAGAGTCGATTAAGCCAGGTCCGTTTGTTTAATTCTTTTCATACTAGTCTCTCACTTTCTGAGTTATGGATGCGAAATACGATACAGGCATGGTTTAGAGTTCACTGGAAGCGGTAGTCCCCATACAAAATTAATGACAAATGAAGGAAAATTGTGTGTTGCCTGCTTCAATTAAAATTATTTATTGTATGTTCTCTTTATTTTAGTTATAAATGCCACACAAAATGGGCGAAGAGTGGTGATGAAAGGTATGAAAGAAACGGTGAACCGAACATGAGGTACTTTCTGATATTTTTTTATATTCATCTTTATTTCTATACAATTAAATTTTATTACCGGATCCAAGGGGCAGAATGGCATGACATGACACGAGTTGAAATTGATTTGGAGAGAAGAGGAAATCATATTGTTCTTCAACTGGATAAATTAAAATAATTGCAATCTGTTTTTTATATATTATTGTTTTCTTCTTATTATTCTCCGTCTTGTTCATCTCTATAAATATACTTATAATAATAATTAATGTATATAAAGATTTTAATTGTTTTTTTGTTTTCTTGTTATTTTATAATAAATAAAAGTCCAAAACAAAAAAAACAAAAAAATTGTGTAATTAAAAAATTAGATGGAGAAGAAATGAATGATAACACTTATACTTAATAGAAAATACGGAAACGCTTAATATCTAATAAAATTAATAATTTTTTGTTTGTTCGAATCTTATGCCCTGCATTACCGTTTAACTGATTGCAATGAAATATTGAAATATTGTATTGGTTGGTTGGTTCCAGCCTCGAACATAGGATGCTTTGTATCTGGTATGTGGCGCTGTTGCCGAGAAATTGGTGGATTAAATTTCGCAAATTTTAAAATCAATCAAGTCGTCTGAATCAAATGTATATCAAATGCTATGCAAAGTAACAACTACAGTTTGTTTTGAATAAATTAACGGATTCTATAACACAATAATACTGGAGATAAGACGACTTGTCTGGAATTTTTTATGTATCTGATCGTTTGTCCAAAATAAAGGGCAACGAGAAGCAAGAATAGAATACCCGGGTACGCTAGTATCTCTCTCTCTCTCTCGACTACATGCATACACTCATGGTGAAAATAATACACACTTCAGAAGAACTCATTTGATTTAAGCCGAACCAGCAGACGTCAAGAATAACATATTATATTTATTAGAGAAATAAATAGGAATCTCCAGTTCTAGGATTGTTTTCAGAGTAATAAGAAATAATGTGAATACAACAAATTTTCTCTAACTTATATTGTCTTGGTTGAAAAAAAAACTTTCCCTATATAAGAAACCTTCCATCATGGTTGAAACTTAACTCTGAGGATGTTACGGAACAAATTAAGAAAGTAGACAAGAAGGGCTTAACCTCATCGAAGATTGGTATCATTCTTCATGATTCTCATAGTGCCGCCCAAGTGCGTTTCGTCAATGGCAACAAGATTTTGCGTATTATGATTTTTGTTGGCAAAAGATAGCGTCACTATAAATAGAGATTTTGAAAAAATCTCGTTTACTTTGCGACTGACTTTGTATATAATATAATATAATGAAAGCTCAAAATGTAACTTGATATTTTCTTCATTTTAAGAGCAGCAATTATACTCATAGTATTGTTTAGAAATGGCTCTGATAAAAAAAATTAAATTAAAATTAACGATGTCTTAAAACAAAATCAATGGCTGTAAACTTGGTCTAATCAAACTTCTCTGGAACAGATATACAGAATACTTTTCATATTAATGATATCTATGAATTTGGTGCTATTTCGGTCAGAGACTTTTTTTGAAAGTTCTTCATTGTTATTATCATAACCAGAAAAAGCTGCTAACAAATGCAATGTCCAATTAACACTACATATTCTTTTGTACCCAAACAGGGCATATCAATTTAATGAAAATAATATCCAGTCATAGGAAATGGTGAAATTAATAAAGATGAATCATCTTTCCTTGTCCGATTAAGTTTGAAACTACAGTATAAAAATTTGATAATAATTAAAAAAACCAATAACAGCACATATGTAATTTCGTTTATATCGACACTTTAAGTCCGGAAAATATTGAAAGGATACCATCTTCTTCGATCCATTCAATTTGATTATCGGTCTAACTATAACACCCATTTTTTCTTCAAATATGTTTACTTCATTGAACTTCGATGGCATTCCGAATACTTATTTCCAAATCATTTCATTATTAGGGCTCCGGACCCAAAAGGGTGCCAAACGGAACCCAATTAATAAGGCTACGCTGTCCTTCCGTCCTCGCGCTTTATCTCCTGAACCTTAATTGATAGAATTTTCGCCGAATGTGTAGGCTTCAAATTTGGGCTACAACAACAAATACTAAAACTAAAAAAAGTTAAAAATTTTAAAGGCGTCCCCATACAAGAAACATAGGGGTTTGTATGGGAGCTATACGACCAAGTCTTGAAATTTACATGGTTAGTAGAAATGGATTAGAAACTTATAGTGCTCAAATTTCAGTTTGATCGGACCATACAAACCCATCATTAAAATTCAGGTTCTTATTAGAAAAACTTTTTTGTTTCTTTCACTATTGAACTGAAATTTAGACACTATAAGTTTCTGATATACTTAGGTATATTTGGTGGAATCAGCACCTTCCATACGAACCACAAATTTGTTAGGGAACCCTCCGAATGTGAGTCTGACTCGCACTTGGCCGATATTATCACGTTGCTTGTATTAAAATTCTCTGTATCGAAGTTCTCTTCGTGTTGAGTGAAATGGGCTTGTCTACTATTGTATTTTTTTGCATAAACGTAATTCTTTTTTTTTTCCTTATCAGACCCAAAAAACATCGTATCCAAAAACAACACACATACTGAAATTTGCTTAGCAAAACTAAACAGTAACAAATATAGCAACTTTGCTGATTCCTCCTTCGTTGTTTAGTTCGTTCAGTTTATTTGGTTGGTTCACTTGTTTCGTCGGATGTGACACCCGCATTTATGTTTAGAATATGATTTATGCTTGTTAAAATTAGCATAAAAAATGCGATGCATAAATTTTTGTGTTGCAAATCACTACGAAAGGTAAAGGAAGTTGTGGTGACAACATAGGTTGTAATAAAAAGAAGAAGTAGGCGACGGTGAAGGAAGAGAAAATACATGAAAGTAGAAGGGCTTTTAAATAATACACACAAACGTTGCTTAACTTACAATAAAGAATGAATCGGAAAATACTAGTACATGTATACATAACTTTTACCATGTAAAGACAATATCAAAAAAAAAAATTCCATTTTAATATACACGACTGTATTTAATTGATATTAGATATTCTTACGAAATTAGTCTTAGAAATGCTTATTCTATTTTAGGTTATTTTATTGAACATTTTCAATACTTTTTCCATCTATCTGGACTGTGCTTATATATTTATCTTAAGAAGTAAAATGAGGAAACAATGTTTCATGGTTTTCATTTCCATTTTGGATTCGTTGTGTAAATTTATAAAAGTCAAATATTTTTATGGAATATTCTTAATATTTTTATTACTCTGATCGTGCTCGTTATTCTTTACCTATTGTTGTTGTTGTTGTTTGTGGAAAGTATCTTTCTATCTACTTGTGTATATAAGCTTAATAGCTCTAGTACTAACTCTAGCATAGCGTTCTCATCATCATCAACATGATCGTATTGTCGCAGTTATATTTTATGATCTACAGAATGTACAATATATATTTCAATATCATTTTTCATTGAAACTTTTGCTGTTGCTGTTATATCTGTTTTATTGGATGCCCAAATGATACGTTTCAATTCGGTTTGGTTGAGTATATCAGCTTAAATGAATCTTCTCTATTATTTTATACTATTTTCCTTCTTTAATGTATGTTGACTTGTTGACTTCGAACTGGAATTGTGGTTTTGGGCGGCACATTCAGACAAACAGCCAACATATAGGAACTATTTCTAATGAGAAAAATCTATTGGCAGAAGTTTTTTATATCAAAAGAAATGGGAAATATTTTCCAAGTTCAAAAAGTTGTTGTCCTTGTTGTCGTCGTCGTCTTCGTCAGAGATAAAAGACAGCAGGAAGAGACAAAGGTTCCGGAGACAAAGGGTACCAATAGGGTACCCCCTATTGCAGAGACTTCGTTGTCCGTCCCTTCGTCCGTCCGTCCTCGGTTCATATCTCATGAACCGTATAAGCTAGAGAGTTGAAAATTTCACAGAATGTGTAGTTCTATCCGGGTATCAGCAACAAATAGTAGAACTAAAGTATTTTCAAAAACTTAAAAAGGTCCCCATACAAGAAACATTTTGGTTTTTATGGCAGTTATACGATATAGTAGTCCCATGATCTTTAAATTTGGAGAGTTGCTGGTTATATATCAAAAAAACAAAAAATCAAAAATATTGTCGAAATTTCAGTTTGATCGGACCATTACGGAGGGTACCTCCCATACAAACCTCCATTAAAATTAAGGTTCTTATTTTTTGTTTTGTATTCTTTCGAACTGAAATTTAGTCACTATAAATCCTTGATATAGGTGCTCCACATCTGTTGGAATCAGCCAAATCGGCCGACTAGGAGGGGTACCTCCCATACAAACCACAATCTGGTACGGAACCCTCCGTGTACGAGTCTGACTCGCACTAGGCCTCTCAACAGTTGTTCATCATCAGGTCGTTCATCATCTTCACGGTCTTGTTCCAATTCCTCATTCAAATCATTTTTAATTTTCGTCAAATTAGCAAAGATGGTCATGCATCATGCATGGCAAGTTGAAACTTTAAGATTATGTTGCCGCTTATCTGCTTTATGATCTTGTTTGACCAAAAACAAAAAAAAAATAAAACTCAAAATTATCACAATCTCACTTAAAAGATAAAAATCAACGCGGCTTTGGAAAGTATGTGGGACAACCATTGCATTGGTACTTTTACATATACCATTTAATTTAATTTGTTTTCTTTTAAATCTAAATTTTCAGAATAATCATTATATAGAATCAGTGGTGTGCTTTGTCTAATGAGAGCTTTTGCAAAGTGGCTTTGTGGCTTCTTGTCCCAACTAAATGAGTTTTAATACACTCGTGGCCAGTGCCTTGCCTAATGCCTACTCTGTTTTCGAGTTATAATGGCAATAAACGAAGGATGATCTCTCCTTTTTTAGGATAGGCGTTTTTAACTTCTTTATGAATAGGATGATCAACATTCTAATGTCACAACATACCAACCCGTGAAGAATTGAAATCCCTTAAGGCTTCCAAGTCCCTGGCTATGACAGGATTGACACACGAGCTCCTAATCTAAGTAGTATTTGCACATATAACGACAATATTCAGCGCTATACTCTACACATTGGAGTGATCTCAATGCTAAGATCATCACGATTGCTAAGCCCACTAGTTGTCACGGCGCACAGTTCTACGACCACGACGTGATGTTAGTGTGTGATGTTTCTAATCATTTATGTTATCATAATTGTTTCCCACCAACATTAAATCGCCTATTTTTCTTAAATCAGTGAAACATAATCGGGCGCAAAACTTTGGGTCGAAGAACTTGAAAAGCTAGAAGCAGTCATAATTACTTAATTGATACTAATCGAAAAACAAGAAAGTTAAAAAACTGTCTGTATCTTGACAACAGTACTACTTAGCAGGTCCTATAGCATCCATGGACCCACTCACACACAAACAAAAAAATTCACCAAAATCGGTCCAGCTGTTTAGAGGAGTGCAGTACAAATGATCTGCATTCTAGATTTAGTTTTATTGTAAGCAGTTTTTTCCTGCCTGCTGTGAGAATCTAGAGATTTTCTTTCCAAAATTAATAGGATAAATAAAAATGAATAAAATGACTGACTGAAATATGAACAAATCGAACGTCGTATTTATTACATCAAATTTTGTATGTCATGATTGTCTCAAAAATGCACTCAGTTTTAATTTTGCTTCTCTTCCAGATCCATCCAAGGTATATTTATAATCCACAACTAAGAATTTTCTCAATGCATTATCCCGTGATCATTGATGACATCCGTAGACTTAATCAAGTTCCATGTCCGCATTTTCTTGTTCCTCTCCATTTTCAGAATCGTTTTTAAAAGGTTTTCGTTTTTTTACAATTTTGAGAGCCTTTTTGTTATTATTGTTATACTTGAAATCGGGGACTGGTCTGGTAACTTTCATATGTTTTATTGTCACGGTTTTTTTCTGCTTAATTATTTTGTTGTGAGGGGTGGGAGATTTTTTTTCAACCTCCATGTTTGACGTTGTTTTTTTTTTTCTAACAATTTTTTTTTTGTAACTAACAGAAAACATCAAATTGACAATAAAGAAAACATTTTATATATTTTACAAGGCTAATGCGATATAATCATAATCGTCGACCTAACCGTTTGTTCATCACTTTTGAGAAGATGCTCCGTCTAGTGTTGATGCAATATATATGGCCATCTATGCTGCTTCAGAAATGGATGCAACTATGATGTTTTATGTTAAAATTTTAATAAAGTACATAGCAGGAATGGAAAATTAGCTGCAAGAAACATGTGCATACATTGCAAACGGTTCTAAATTATGTACATGCCACAAATTTTAAATTTTAATTTCTAAAAATTAGCCGCAATAATCCATTTGCATGTATTACCAAAACTAAAACAGCTCAAAATTCTTCGGGATTCTGGTATTCATCAAGCATTCCAAAATTTTTTTTTTATGTAAATCTACATTTTCATATGGTTACACAAATACCGGTGTGTGGTCAAGGTTAAGCCTGTGAAGAGCGATAGTAAATGCCCTGCCGTCTCCTCTTCTTCAATTCATAGTCTTCATTGACCATTACGACTGATAATGTAGTAATACTTCTTGTAATTCTTGTCCAAAAAGAACATTAGTGGATCCTTTGCTTCCGAGTTCATCTGCCTCTTCGTTCCCAAGATACTCTCCATGTCGATGTACCTAGATTTGTGTTATATACTTAGTTATTTGATGCTAGTCTTTTGAGCAATACAATATTAAGCAATCTCAAACAATCTTCGATTTGATCTCGCAGAAGTTAATTGCTCGTAGATCAGCCTTGCACACTCTAATTCTTCTCTAACACATAGTTCTTCTTCATGGATTTCGTGCTGGAAAACTGAAATCTATTAGCCCTTATTACTAAATAGGCGTTTTCTAGGATTTTCTCCTTAAACTTCTGTTTACCACACATGGAAAACACGGATAGGTTTGAATATTAACTATTCCCAGCTCACTCTGTCGGTGCTACTAAATTTTGGTAGAAAATTAAATTTAGTCGACAGAGACGCTAATGATGAAGCTGGTTATCTTCAGGTTTTGCTCTGAGACAAACCTAGTCCCTTTCATTTATTGTATGAGTTTTGCAATATATAACACATCTTCCTCATTTATAAATAAATGGATTGGCGGTAGGTTTAATAGCGTCTGAAAGTATGCTGTTGGAGCTCTCCTCAATGCTTCAGTATCATAGACACAAGCCAGTCCTTTCATTCTGACAATCTTTGACTAAGCTGCGTTTTGGTCTAATTTTGTACACCAGATAGGTGCAGTATATGACACGATCGGTGTAATAATAGCTATGAACAGCCACAGTGACATTTTTGGGTTCAGTCCCGATTTTTTTATCGTTAATGCTATTGCTGGTCCATATACAATAGTTGCTATGCCAAAGCAATTTCCAATCTACTGTGACGCATAAGTATTTCACTATTATGATTATGATTTCTCTGCATTAAGAGGCAACAAACGTTTTCGGTTGTCTTCGTATACAAGACCTGCTTCCGAAAAAAGTCTTTCGCTGTATACGCTGCTGCAGGGCGCTGAAAGATATGTATATTCTAGCAAACTTTGGTAAGTTTGGATATTGTACAGTATTAGCCACCAAATATAAAGATCATGATCGTAACAAATGCGCACTGACTTCAGATAAAAATCAATCTCCCTTGCAATCATGTTCTTTTCTTGATCGTTATAATAAAATCCATTAGCTTTAAGTGTTAGATTGCAATAGTGAATTACAAACATAGTATCTTGCTAAAAGCATAACTCGTGCGAGGAGACGATTGCTGAGGTCGAAGAAGTTTAGAAGCATATTTCATTAGAAACAATTCAAAATTTGGTAAAATTCATTTCTGTACGTTTGCAAAAGGTAATCGACGACAAAGGAAGGTTTATTTTAATCTTGCTGTTATTCTGTGGAATGTGAATGTCTCTAAAACGGACATTATTGTTGGAGCAGTAAAGAAGACGCACAATTAGCAGTGTAAGACAAGAGAACTAATTTTTTTATGCAAAAATCCATCCAATAGGTATGATTACAGTGTGGCACTGCTAATAACCTCAAATTTATTCAATCTGACAGCGATGCGGCACTACAAGCACTCAACGCCTTCGACATCAAATCGGAGCTCGCCTGGCACTGATTAACATTACTAAAGACTACAAATAATGAAGGAAGAGAGATTGCTACGCCACGGTGAGATCCTAACTCGGAACAGACATGGGTATCTAGGAACCGAGTACATACTTGTAAAACCAACTGAAAAGAAAGATTTTCCTCCTAAGTTAATTCTGAGATTATTGTTGAGTACCAGCATCTCAGAGGAACTGTAACTATACGGTTAGTCATAATAGGCCCATTTGAAGGCGCAGTGACAAGGTGAATAAATCCCGTCTATATCAATGATATTTATGCGGATCGACTTTATTACGAGTCCAAAATTAATAGGATAAATAAAAATGAATAAAAAGACTGACTGAAATAAAACAAATCGAACGTCGTGTTTATTACATTAAATTTTGTATGTCATGATTGTCTCAAATATGCTCTCAGTTTTAATTTTACTTCTTTTTCAGATCCATTCAAGATATATTTATAATCCACTACTAAGGATTTTCTCAATGCATTATCCTTTGATCATTGATGACATCCGTAGATTTAATCAAGTTCCATGTCCGCATTTACTTGTTCCCCTCCATTTTCAGAATCGTTTTGAGAAGGTTTCCTTTTTTTTGTTACAATTTTGAGAGCCCTTTTGTTATTATTGTTATACTTGAAATCGGGGACTGGTCTGGTAACTTTCGTGTGCTTAGTTGTCACTGTTTTTTTCTGTTTGTTGATTTTGTTGTGAGCGATGACTGATATTTTGTCTTGCTCCATCTTTGCGATGTTTTTTTATGAACTTTTTTTATGTTTGACTGAACGGAAAATATCAAATTGACAATAAAGAGAACATTTTTTGAAAAACAAGGCTAATGCGATGTAATCGTATACAAAATTTATTACTTTGGTCTAATTTGGATCATATTTGTATTTGCATGATCAGCATTGTGGTGGGAATCCAATGAGCCTAACCGATTGTCCATTCTTTCACCTCAACCGTACTCATTAGCTTGTGAAGGAGAGAAATGATTGTAGTCAAGTTTTTCAAGAATTGTAGAATTGTAGCTTTTCAGGAAATTTAAGGATTTATGTACAGGCCAAATGTATAACTTTGGGTACATTGGCGGCGCACGGGTTAAGCAAGCATTGTCTTCACGTGTATGAAACAAAATGGAATGAAACAATAGTACAAACGAAATGTAACAGAATTAATGTTACACAGTGGTGTGGAATGCATAAGAACAGGACGAGTTAAAAATTTACATTGAGTATCGTTTATTGTTCTAAAAAATTTGTATAAATTATCCTAGCCGTGAAAATAATATCAGCGCTAAAAACCAAATTTTTCAAAAGAGCGTTTTTTCTACTTTTCTCTACTTTGCCTTGCAATATAATCAATAAAATTAATTAATCTTTATCTATCATTATAATGAAAGTTGATTTTGCAAAAAACAATATCACTTATGTTGTTTTCGCAGATTGGGCTCAATATTAAAATAAAAAAACAATATTTGAAATGTGTTATAAATGTTGTGTTATTTATCTAATGAATTCTATGAACAAAATTTGCGCACATAACTCGCTTAACTTATTCCAAATGAAATGAAAAACAGATATTCGCACAAATCATTAGCTTTGTTTGGTTATCTGTACTATCCCTTCATGGTTTCTGGCTATATCATTATCTACCTTTAAATTCGGGTAAAACTCGGTAATTAAACATAAGATGCTTGACTGTGCCTTCTGCAGACCTCATAGCGTTGAATAACGAAAGGACGTAGTACTGGCTAATTAAACAGATTGAATAATATATGTATTAAACAAATTCATATATCACATATTGATATCTAATTCCAACGAAAGTGAATACATTTTCAAATGAACTAAAGCACACATTTGTAATACCTAAATAATGCAAGTCCAAATTTGTATTTTTGTTTACTATTTGATTGAATATGTGTAATTAATTAGTTAGTTGACTATTGGAAACAGACGCTTTATTGGCAGTGCTATGTGCTTTCTAACTGACAGTTGAAACCTTCTCGCAGTAGCTCCAACAATAAAAATCGAATCATGGTAACTAACAGGTGTATTTTTTTTAATATGCATTTCACTCCATTTAACCACTGTGCGTTGTGGACGCTACATGAAACGAAACGAAGCGAAGCGCATTTTACTTAACTCAGCCGTCGTGTTTCTTTCCATTCGTCCCGTATGAATGTATGAAAACAGGTTTCAAGTGGTGTGATTGGTACTCGTTACTTTTCGAATCATATTTCGCTCTGTATTCGGCGAAACAATTCACTCCGAGTCGAAATTCGACAATTAAGGGAAACAGATATACGTGCGCCGGTTCTTTCCGACCGTCGGCAAATTTACGAAAGTTGGAAAAATTGTTTTGCATTTTTCAATTTTGTCCAATAATTAATTAACAAGTCGAATTTTGACTATTGGACAACGCGCAGCCACACACGCATGCCGTTCGGCCGTCGGCTTGCAAATTTCAATACGAAAGTTAAAAAATTGTTTTGCATGATAATCGTTTTAAATAATATTGACTTCATTAATATTTGAGAATAAGGATTAACTTGAATTGGGTTGCCTTTGAAGAAAGTAAAATTTGTTACATCGATATTTTCGGTTTTATGGTAATAATTATAATTTTGTTAAATTTTAAAATTGTGTGAAAAGAAGACATTACAATGTATGTTTTATTTTTATAAAGATCAATTGGATTCCTGGAGTGCGAACATATGAAATCGGTTGATTCGCGTTGCGTGTCGCTTGATTTTATTCTCTCGATCTTCTTCAGCCGTCAAACCAATTTCGAAGTAGTCGTCGACTGAAGAAAGAAGGAAAAGTCGCGCGCGCGAAAATCTCAAGTGAATAAAATTGAAGTATATAAAGGTTTTATCCTTTCGGTCAATAATTGAAAAATATAAATAAAGTAAATAAAAAACAAAAGAAAGCAATTCGTTAATTTTGCTATAATTTTTTTTTTTTTTTTTTGATGTGTGTGTGTTTTTTGTTTTGTTAAGAAGTTCATGGTTTTGAAGAAGGTAAATATTGGCAAGTTATGAAAAAAGAGAAGCTTTGAAAATAAAGAGGAAATTATTTCAATAATAAAGAAAACTTTGTGATTGTCTGATCCTGCAAATGATTAAAGGAACAAAGAAATATACAAACATAACAGAAGAAATCCAACAAGTTGTGAGAGAAAAAGAAGTAAAAGAAGAAAAGAAAAATAAATTCAAAACCGGATTCCTTTTGCTTGTTGTTAATGTTCGTATTGTTATTGTTGCTGTTGTTTTCATTTAGTTTTGTTTTTGTGTTTTCATCACTTTTGGTATTTCATCTTCCTCATCCCAACATCAACACAACACAACATAACACAAAGCAAAGCAAGGCAGGGCAAGGCAAGGCAACGCAGCTAAAGACTCTTCGATTCATTTTCAGCTGCTGCTTCTTCTTCTTCTATTTCAATCTGAAGAGCAAATAACGACGCCAACGCCACTAAAACAAAACCAAAGCCAAGCAAGAAACGCAAGGAACGGCAAAGGCAAAGCAACAAACACAACAGCGACAACAACAAGTGGTCATCACGCATAATTCATATTTGTTTTTTTTTTTTTTTGCTTTTGTCGCCGCTGCCGCTGCCTCTGCCGTCGCCATCTCCTTGAGAGTAGATGTGATCGAACGAACGCACAATTCTCAATTTGATTAACAACAACCAATCAAAATTGTTATATGTAGTCATAAGACTATAAAAACAAAGGAAACCACACACAAACGGCGAAAATCATTTCAATGAAAGAGTCGTTTGGGAGACTCAAAGTCAAAGGGATAAAATAAACAGAAGTGAGTGGCACAAAAGGAATGCAAACAGTGATCTTCTCATCGTCGCCAACAAAAGAGTAGAAGATTTTATTTCAAACAAGAAAGGCAAGCAAGAGAGAGAAGCAGTACTTTACCAAGTTAGTTTACTTTAAGGAAATATCAAACACAATAGCAAAATTGTCTTTGCAAAAACCAATTTTGTATTGTAAAAACAAAAGAAAAACAGGGAAATTGTTTAAAATAGAAAACAAAAACAAAAAAAAAAAAAAAACAAGAAAAATAGGAGAGGTAAAACTAGAACTACAATAGAATTCAAGATTGTGCTGAAAGAAGAAAGAAATACCAGATTAAAATAAAGTTTTATAAAATTTTTATAAAGAAATCGAATCACATTTTGTTTAAGCACAATTCTTGCTAATTTAATTAGCATTTTGCGACGAAATACTAATAACAACAGCAACAAAAACACCAATAACAACAACATCACAAAAGAACGAAGAAAGCAATAACAATTTATGTACTATATCGACATTAAATTGGATTAATAATCCAAAACGTATTGTTATACTTATGAATGTATTTAAAAAATAGAATTCAAAGAAAACAGAAATAAACAACACCAACCACAAAGCAAATAGAAGTACATAATCGAAAATTGCAATAAAAACAAACAAACATAACAAAAAAAAAAAACAACAAAAACGACACATTAAAATAGTGCAACAAATACCAAAAAAAGTTACAAAAGCAAAGGGTAAGTCTTTCAAAAAAAAAAAAAAAAAAAAAAGAAAGAAGGTTAACTTTAGCTATTTCGAAGTTGTCATACTCTTCATGTTTCCCTAGAAAACGTTTTTGTCTACGCTCCTGTGATAGACCATTAAGAAATATGTGATGATTGATTTGATTTATGTTTATTATGGTGTAGCCAGTACACATACTCGTACAACATTTCAACACTGAGTCCGAAATATTTTTATGGGAGCTATCCAGTAATCCTAGAGTCGTGAAATTTAGATGCTTGTTGAATATGTATGGGTCACACACTTTGTATATGTACTACCCAAATTTCAGTTTGATAATACAAAAAGCAACAAAGTTCTGATCAAAAATTTAATACATATAAATCGGATTTATTTAAATTTGATCCAATCTGATGAGAATGCTTAAAGTTTCCTAGATTTTTGATATTCCAATTGCAATTTCCCTGGAGTTCATTGCATTCAGCTACGTGACCCGTTGACATTGATTTGGTTTGGTTGTTTGAACATGATCACAACACTTCCGTAGATAATTGAGATTTCAATCGCAAAGTTCCTGTAGTTCGTTGGATTGAGCTGATGTTGTTGAATAAGCAACTTGATCAGCGTCGATTAGACGATTACTGATGTCTCGACCAATTCTATGACCAACAGCTGATCCTGTGGCTATTCCAAAAGCATTTGCCGCAACCAGTTTCAGTATGGAAAGTTCCTGTGATGCACCCAAAGCATTCATGTTTGTGACACCAGGAATTGGCGGAATCAATGCTCGTAATGCTTGTCTTCTTTTTTACAAGTGTGACACTACCGGTTCAAGAAGTTTATTTGTAAATCTATTCAGTTTTTAACCGATTTCAAAAATAGGAGGTTATTTACTTATGTAGATTTTTTTTGTTTTTTCTTAAACTATATATCTCGAAGAGGTCTAATATATCTCACATTGCATAGTTTATATCTATCTGTAATATGGCATTTAATGCTCCGTATTTGATTTTTAGGGTTCCGGACCCTAGTAATACAGTTGCTGCGATGTCCGGCCGTCTCCGGGCTCTATCTTATGAATCGTAATAGGTAGGAAGTTGAAATTTTTACAGGATATTTAGTTCTATTCATCAACAAATACTACAACTAGAATGTTATTAAAATTTATAGAAACCTATTAGTTTGTGTAGGAGCTACATGATCCAGTATACCTAGGATTTTGATTGGAATCTTATAGTGTCCAAATTTCAGTTTGATCGGACTTCTAGGGAGGGTAGCTCCTATTAAAATTCAGACTTTTTTGATGTTTGTGAAATTTAGACACTATAAGTTTTTGATATAGGCGCTGTACATTTGTTGGAATCAGCTAAATTGAACCACTAGGGACGCTAAATCTCATACAAACCCTCCGTGTGCGAGTCTGATCCGCACTTGGCCAATTTTTTTAACTTTAGAAGTGTTCCGTATTGGAAATATTTAAGGATATTAATTAATTGAAATTTCTTTTATATTTGTTAAATTAAAATGAGCATATTTTTTTTATTTTATTTCCTTAGTTCTTGAAGCATAGAGATAAAATATTCCGTGGAATCACTGAATCATATGAATTGAATATTTTAAGCTCCAGTTTGTTTTTTTATTATATTTTCAAAATTGGAAACTTCTTAATTACCACAAGCGGAGCAATTCCCACATTTAAATTGTCAATTTAGAAGCCTCTGTACGTCCCCATGAAATACAATACATACAATACAATACAATAGTCGTTGTTAAGTTCACAATCTTCTCTTTCAATCAGATCCTATCAATTGCATACACAAATTTTCATTGTAATTGATTATAAACCTTGGGTCTGATATAAAAAGTAATGTTATTGATGTTTTTGGTTTTTTTTGTTTTTTTTTTTGCTTTGAAAAGCGTGAATGCAACTAACTGATTTAAGTTTTTCTGTTCCGTTAATGAATTTCAGACCTTTCTTACTATGATCGATTTTTTTACAATAATTTTATGTGTTTGTTTATGAAAACTGACGTTTTTATATTTAAATTAACACAGTTGCACTAATTGGACATTATGTCAACCCAGTGACCAACTTGGCTTTAATGGTGGGTCAAAGCGACAAAAAAAAAAAAAATCATAATAATAATAAAAAAAAAAAAAACTGACAACAAAAGAAAAATCCAATAACATGAGACTAAGACTTTAAAAAACAGAAAAACTATGTTAAAAGTAAAACATTGAGAGATGGTGAGAGAATAGCGTAATATACTTTTCGATTTCATATGGAACAATATATTTTCTTATTGCATTTCTATTATTGCATTGTGAGGGATTTTTCTATGCCACTATGGGTTTACGTCCTCGTTTTTCTTTGTTTTTCCTGCTAAGCAGATTATTTTGGACTGGACTAGCTTTGACCTATGTATGCCTGGGTTGCCTGCTAGCTTCAATTGACTGTTTCTTTGTTTGTTTGTTGCTTGTTCTGTGGCACAACAATATACCAATTTTGGAATTAAATTGCGTGACTTAATTTGTAATTTTCTAATTGGAACTAAAATTTTTATTACTTTACTTCTCTACTAAAGAGAGTTTGTTATTGTATGTAACAAATTAAATGTTGCATGTATACGTTCATCATACATCATTTGTGTATCGCAATAGGGGCGTCATAACAATTGAGAGAAACAATAATTGCGTTATGCGGACTTAAATTCAGTTACATATTTTAATTTCTTATCAGTTGCAATACAATACATACAATT
The DNA here is from genome assembly GCA_037043295.1 of Amiota minor. NCBI lineage: Eukaryota > Metazoa > Arthropoda > Insecta > Diptera > Drosophilidae > Amiota > Amiota minor. Next base: position 39,400 of record JBAMAW010000744.1, on the reverse strand, counting down.
ATCTTATCATGTATCTTGTTGCTGCAAATAAGAACGAATTTATGCCGTGTACATCTTGCTCACTCACTATTCACGTGCATATCAATTCAATCTTATTGTACTAGATAAATTATGGTTTGTTTTTGTTTACGCTTTTCATAAATTGAATTTCTCAGAATATCGAATTGATAAATACTAAAATGTTTCATTTTGGTTCTTTAAGAGGATCGTCATCAGTGAGAAGGAAGGGAATGGAAGGGGAGAGGAGACGAGTGGGTGGAGGAGGGCTCCTAACAAGGCTGACGACAATGTACAAATAATTTTGTAAATCTTTATACATATAATTCTTCTGTGAGTGTGTATGTCACTGAACTTCTCTTAAATGACTGGACCGATTTTGATGAAATTTTTTGTGTGTGTTCAAGGGGATCTGAGAATGGTTTAGATTCACAATATATGTATATAAAAGATAGTCGTGTTAGTTACACTATTTATAACTCAAGAACGGTTGAACCGATTTGGCTGAAAATTGGTGGAAAGGTAGCTTAGAACTAGGAGACGGACATAGGATATCCGTTTCAGTGGGACGTGACATAAAACGTGAAGGAATGGATTTGCAAACCGTAATAGCTACAGAGTTGAAATTTGTACAGAATATGTAGTAGTTCTATCCGGGAATTAGCAACAAATACTAAAACTAAAATATTTTTAAAAACTGAAAGGGGTCCCCATACAAGAAATATTTTGGTTTGTATGGCAGCTAAACGACCCAGTAATCCCACGATCTTGAAATTTCGATGGTTGGTAGCTATGCATCAGAGACTTATATTGTGAAATTTCAGTTTGATCAGTCCACTAGGGAGGGTACTTCCCATACAAACCCACCATTAAAACTCAGTTTCTTATTCGAAAAACTTTTTTTGTTCTATCGAACTGATATTTAGACACTATAAGTTCTTGACATAGGCGCTACACATCTATCAATCAAATCGGCCAACTAGAAGGAGTATCTCCCATACAAACCCACCATTAAAATTCAGGTTCCTATTCGGTAAACTTTTTTGTTTTTTGAACTATTGAACTGAAATTAGTGTCTAACTATAAGTTTCTGATATAGGCGCGGTACATTTGTTGGAAGCAGTCAAATCAGACTAATAGAGGGGGTACCTCCCATAAAACCACAATCTGGTACTGAACCCTCCGTGTACGAGTCTGACTCGCACTTGGCCCATTTTTTATTTTTATCGGCGGTCATCGTCTACAGCGCTCCATTCCTTTCTCTGTTATAGCTCCCATCCCCACATATCTCCTTGATTTTCATCAAAGGAAGAAATGTTTCCATACGTATATGCTCTCTTATCTTTTTTGTGCGAGGGCGTAGCAACGCACGCCGGGATAACTAGTTATTATATAATAAAAAAAAGTAATGCAATCAAATCGTATTAATTTTGAATATTTTCGGATTCTGAGTTCATAAAACTCATTTTAATGAATTTATTTTTAAAAATTTTTATTATTGAAATTATTACATTTTCTTTTTTTTTAATAACATACTGTACATGTGTGTGTGTGTGTGTGTGTGTGTGTGTGTGTGTGTGTGGTTCCAATGTATTTATGTTTAAATATTACCGCTTAATTAATAATTAATTACATTATTTATAAAAATTGAATATATAAAAATTAAAATTTGTTTGTTTGTTTATTCAAGTCTTATAGTCTACAACAACCACAGGTAAAATGAAGAAATTGAGATGTTGTTGTTGTAGAATGAGACACGAGCCAATAGTTGTTTCTAAATTTAAAAAAAAAAACATTTTGCCACAAGTTTCGGTATAAATTAGAATGGTCTCTTGCAGAATTGCTGCCACATTTTTGGGCATTGTGATGTGATTTTTGTTGCTGGTGATGATATCAGTAAATTTCAAAATGTAAATTTTTAGTTAAAATTTTAATAAAATACTTGGCAGGAATGGAAAAGAGAATTGTAAGAACTACGATATTGGCATGTGTCATATTGGAACCCCTAACTGCCCAATTGTGTTGTACTGATAGTGAAGAACATCTTTTTTGGGAATTTTTTTCTATTCATGACACAAGTTCAAGTACTTCACTTGGCCGTGCGACGCCGGGCTGGGTACTGTAGTATATGTATTTATAAATAATAATAATAAAAAAAAAGATAATAAAAACAAAACAATAACAACATAAATACATTTTTTTTTGTGTATTTTAAAAATTTATAATTCGATAAAATATTTACAATTATTATTAATGAACTGATTTTTTACTAAATGCATGAATTGAATGTTTTTGTTGTTATTAAACTCAATTCCATCATCCTATTTATTTTAAATAGAAATGGAAAATTAAACATTGTTTTGTATAGAAATAAACTTGGATTTAAATTAACAGTTTACTAAGATGTAATTATAATTTATCATTGTAATTTGCAAAATCAAAAGATTTATTTGTAGTGCTGTACCGCATTTAAATTCTTAGAAGAAGATCTTCATTTGTTGTCACATAAAAATAATTACATAATTTCCTTATAGATATGAAAGAAAAAGATAGACATGATAAAATTGACTTCTCTGGTTTTTGATTTATCATATCAAAAAATCTCTAAAACTAAATAAATAATTGCCTTTGAGTTTTATATGTAATACTTATCTCTAAAACTGAAAAAATAATTGCCAGATAAAAATCAACATCATAGGGCCTTCAAAGTCTCCACTAAAATGTTTCCAATAAATGTGTAAGGTATCTGAAAAAATTAAACAAAACTACAATAGAAAAAACGTTATCTTCGACTATGCCGAAGATGAAATACTCTTCGCGGGGAGGTGCCCCGCTAACAGTCCGATAGTGTCCAAGTTTCAGTTTGATAAGACAAAAAAAACAAAAAAGGTTTTCTAATAAGAACATGAATTCAAATGGAGGTACCCCCTGGTTCCAACCCCCCTAGCGGTCCGATAATGTCCAACTTTCAATTCGATAAGACAAAAAATTTTTTCTAATAACACATGATTTCAAATGGGTAGTTTGTATGGGAGGTACCCCTCCTAGTGGACCGATTCGGCTGGTTCCGACAAATGTACTGCGTATAGTAAAAAAATATCAGCTCTCTAGCTCAAAAGCTGAGGGACTAGTTTGCATACATACAGACGGACAGACGGACTTGGCTTAATCAATTCGTCTAATCGAGCTGATCAAGAATATATATACTTTATATGGTCTCTTTTGTCTCCTTTTGCCTGTTACAAACTTCATGACAAACTTATAATACTATTTACTCCCATTAAGAGTATAGAAATAATGATACACATATTGTTATTTATCAGAAGTGTAGTGTTGAATTAGAATTGAACTCACAACTTATGCCAACAATGAATTTTTAATGGCTATGAAAAAAAAAAAAAACTAAAAGAAAAACTAAGGCACCTGAAAAGTTTCTCTTATGCCATCATAATACATAAATATTTAACTTCATTCCCATGAAAAAGTTTATAAAAATAAATTCTTAAATTGTTTAAAATTTATGCTTTGCTTTTTAAATATAAAAATTTAAATTCGAAGGAGATTCAAATATGAAATTTTAGATTTGGATCTATGTGAAAGTGTTTAAATGACTTTTCAATTTGGTTTTGCAAAATACCTTCAGGTCATGCATATGTTCATCATGTCCATTGCAGAACACAACACGAGTATGCAAGTCCCGTCCCTCACATCCTTTCCAAACATAATACATAATTTTTTGTCATGTCCTAAGGCAATGTAATTTTTCGTGGGAGTTTATTTCGATTTATATACAATATATGAAAATTTAGTAAACTTTTACTCCGTTTTTTTTTTTGTTTTTTGGTGTTTGCTTAATTAAATCATAATTTAGTTTTTAGTTCATTCTAATCATAGTATCGAACTATACACTTAGCTTCAAAGGTATTGTATTAAGAGTATAGTGTAGGATTTGTGTTACATTATATTAATTATCAGAGCGACGCAGTTTTACAAGGTAAACTAAACCAGGCATGTCTTTCTGACCATCCACATGCATGTTAATCTAATCAGTATAATAATAGATCAGTCTAGCACACTTATTAAAGTTGGAATTTTCAAATTATTGTCGATTACTTGATTGAACCTAAACTTAATCACCAGTGGAAGGAAGTGTATGGACAAATTTACAATAGAGTATCTGTTGTACATATTATGGATGCCATGATTAAGTGTATGTAAGCTTTTTTGTAAGAAAGGCCAAAGATTAGTATTTTGTATTTTTTGTTTGTTTTTTGTTATTTTTTTTTTTTGCTAAATCATGAAAAATATTTGTAAAGAAAAAGATGGGAAAAAATGTGAAAAAAATGAAATTAGAGTGCGGCAAATGAAAGTAAATTGAAAAATCGTTGCGCATTAATGGTTTTACGGCGAATAAAAACAACAGTAATAAAAACACAAACAACTTCAACTAAAAGAAATGGGGGAAAAATGTTAAATTCAACTCATCATCGTCGTTATGATGAGATCTTCGTACTGCTTTGTAACATAGTGATGACAATGAAGTCGATTTTTGATGATTTTGATTTAAGATGTGTTTATTTTTTTTTTTGTTTCGTTTCGTTTGCTGATTCATACAATTTTTTGTTTATATTTTTTCGTCCAGATATTTAAGTTCATGTAAATCAAGAATTATCGTGCGATGTTTGTAACAGAAAAACTGCAATTGCATAGAAATTTTAATAACAAGAAAAGTTCCACTGTAATCTGTCATAACTAACTGTAACTTGTAACGATTCCCAACATGTCTACCGGCAGTCGATATTTCATTGATTCATGTTTAAGTCGAATCTTTGTCAAGTACTAGGTAACTCGGGAAAACGTGTTTTTATCTCTCCTTCCCTTAGTGGATACTGCAATGGATCGTATGATCGATATGGGTCTTGGTATAATTAAAATCGGCCAAGTGCGGGTCAAATTCGGAGAAGTTTAAAGGTAGCTCATGTTTTTTAGTTGAAACTTTGACTGCTATTATCTTTGTAATATAAGTATTAACTTGATCCTCTTTATGACCCATAATTTATGTTTGCAGATATTTGGTGGCTTCAAAGAACCAATTTGATGATACACTTGACCTTGGATTTTGAAAGTAGAATCAGAATTGCGTCCTCGCGGATCCGCGTTTTTTTTTTTTATTTATTTATTTATTATTGCAACAGAAAGTTGTCAAAGTTGAAAAGATCAATTAAATTTTTTTAGTTTTATTTTATCACTTTCACCGAACATTAAAAATTTTCGATGATTCTTGAGATAAATTCAATGCACGTAAAATTTAATTTCCCGGAGCTGTTCCAGCTGTTTCGGCTGTTTCATCTCCCTGGCCGTGTCATCAGCATTATTACAGAGTCCTTTCATTTATTTAAAACAAACTGTAGTACAAAATACTTTTGAAAAAATCAGTCTGAACTTTATAAATAACTATCGATACCCGGCGTGCCATGCTACGCCTTCTTAGTCAAGGTTTTTCGGTTTGATTTAAAATCAGCAGAAGCTTGAGTGCTGAATGTGCTGTGTGACCGCCATCGTGTCGTGTTGTGGCGATTCCCGATGATGCGACCAAATTAGTTATTCTTCTAGTGTTAAATGTTTCGGGGTTCATTCAGCAATAAAATTGCACACAATTGTTGTTACTATCATGAAGCAAAATCCCAAAACATGAAATGTTGCAAACCTGTAAATGTTGCGAGACCGATTTGTTCAGTTTGTACTTTTTCATAATCATTGGTGTACCCACATCACAGTGCATTAACAGGTAAAAAATTCAAGGCATTATTTTTTCTGGCATTTTCAACAATCATCGTCATATTTCAACCAATTTACACAAAACCTTAATGAATTATATATAACTTTTCTCATGAATCACTCCGTCCATTGATGAAAACTGTATGAAAATACGTTCAGTACTTTTTGAGTTTACCGCTTTCAGACGCGGCCGGAAGATATTGTTTGTTGACATACAATATAACTTGAGATGTTTGGCAAATACTAGTTGATTAATTTCAAAATAGGTATGTCTCTAAGCTTTATATGCAAAATTTGATCCACCAATTCCGACATTTCCGATCACAAGAATTTATTCCTGTATGTAAGTAATATGTAGTAAATGATTTTATCTCATCCATTGTTCTTGCAACAATTTTTACACAAGCTTGTGTGTCTTGAGCTTTATTTCTAAAGAATCCCCATAAAATGATTAAGGCCAAGCAAATGGAACAAATATCTCGGTCCCGTATTATAATCAAATAAACCATTCAATTTATACAAACTTCTTTCAACTAGAATAATCAAATAGATTTGTATTTCATTCTTTCTTTTTGTATTATTTATACTCTATTCTTATTCTACCAATTAATCACTTAAAGCCAATGTTGCGGTTGTAGATGGGGCAAATCTCTCAAATAATTATGATTGACCATCCAAATTATATTATGTACGAGTACATGAAAATTCATTAATGAAATTATACATAGTGATTATTAACATTATTCCATCGGTATGCTTAAAAGGTATTTAACTAACGATACCATAATATTTTGGCTTAGTTTCAGTGCTTGAATACTATCTTCTTTACTTTCTAAAGATATTGTTAAGTTTTAATTATTTTGAAAAAAAATTTATTTTCTGTTTAGCATTTTTTTCGGCTATAATTTAATTTCAACTTGAATGTCTACATAATTTTTTGATAGCGTTTTTGAAAAATATTTAACAAATATTTTTGATTTTGTTTCATTTTATAGACACTAAAAAGAATATTATGCTTGCCATAATTCTACTCGCATCTCGCTATAATAATATTGTGCGTTTGCCATAAAATTCTAGACACAAATGCCAATGAAAATGGTTAAAATATTTCCATTTTTTTTATTTTCTTATTGTTGTTATTGCTTTCATCACATATTTTCTTCTACTTTTCTTATTTATTTTTTATATTAAAAGCGTGTTACAATTTTATATCAAAATTTGATTTGATTATTTTCTTTTTCTGTATTAAATTTTCGTTTACGTTTTTTGTTTGTTTGTTTGTCTCAACTGACGCTCACGGCCACACCCTCTCCGACCCCCATCGATACATCGATACACCTGGTTTTGCAGATACTGAAATGCTAATATCGCGTTGCGTGTTTTCAGCCGGGAACGTCATGTGCAAACTCAGCAGATTTCACACGTAATCTTTTTCTGTATGCCCTTCAGTTTTTTGTTATTATAATTTCATTCTCGTCATCTTCTTTTCTTTTTATGGAATATTTCACCAATTTTTTGCATATATATATACATTTTTTTTTTACTCTAAAGATTTTCAAGTTTACCAATTTGTTTTTTCATTGAAATGAGACCTCGTCTACAACTCGTATTAGAATAGTACAGTCCCATAAGCCATCAAGTATTCATCGACAAAATTTTGATTTTGATGATCACAAAAAGGGGTTTGTTTCCCCACCAAAGTCCATTTTTTAAAATAGGTTGAATGTGCAGTTTTATCCGGGCTACAGCAACAAATACTAAAAATACAATAAAGTTTAAAATTTAAAAGGGAAATTGGGGGTGGTAGTTGTGGCCATACAAGAAACGTTTATGTCTGAATAGGAACTATATGATCCAGTAACTCTAGACTCTTGAAATTAACTTGGTTGGGGGAAATGGATTGGAAACAAATTTCAGTGCGATAGTACAAAAAACCAAAAAGGTTTTTTTTTAATAACAAGAATTTTAAGAGGGTTTGTATGGGAGGTACCATCCCTAATGATCCGATCTGGCTGATTCCGACAAATGTTGGCGTCTTGTAAAAACAAAAGTTCGTGCATAATTTGTGCTCTTTAGCACAAAAACTAAGTGACAAGTACTACTCAAAATCTTGTGCGATGGTACGGAAGCCTCCGTGTGCGAGTCTGATTCGCACTTTTTTTTTTCTTTTTTATTAATGAAGAAAAGATCAACTGCTCTTCGCTAACTCACATTAAGGGGTGAGAATGAATTATGACAAAAGAAAAGTTTTATCTGAACAAAATGCTATTTAATATATAAATTATCTTAATTTCTCGAATGACTTTTATTAAATTATTTATTTACACTTCAAAACACATGAAACAAGCAAAAAACACACGATTACCATTTATTATATATTTATATTGCGTGTAGAGATATTAAAACTCATAATTTGACACCGAACTCGATTTCATTGGGTAATTTAAGCTCAATTTAAAAATTATAATATGTATAAACAAAAATGCAATAAAGAAAAAAGTACAGAAATGTCAATATTCTGTAAGTTTAAAATTAAATATTTAATGCTCAAATTATTCTCAGTTAACACCTCACCCTCGTCAACCCACCAAATCATCTTACCTCTGATTTGATGCTTGATTACTTATCAAGTAAGCGGTTGTGCCAGTAACTAAATATCCTTCATACTCGTATCTAATATGCACATAGCTATATATATATATATATATATATATATAGATATATATATATGTTCTTATTAATTAACTATAATAATTTATTATTAGTTTCCATTACAAAGTATTGAACCTATAAATGTAATAGAAGTATTACAAATGCTTAGAAAAAGAACTTCATAACTTAAATCATAGCTGCTAATGCCTTGGACTTAAATTTAATGTGTTACGTTCTGGTATAAACACTAAGCTTTTGGCAGGATGGAACTACGACATAAAAAGTTCTATTGTATAGATTTCTGTTTATACAGATATGGATGGTCAAAGTACATCATACATGCATTTATAACTGTACTTTCATTTGTCCGATGTTTCATCATCACTTTTTTGGTATGATTTTTAATACAGAGCATTGGTGAAGTGTGTTAAGCAGCAGCATCATTTAGTTTATTCCTGATTTGGATCAGTTTTATCATCAAAATGATGCTGACTCATTGTATAACTAATTTTAGAGCAATTTATTATTTATTGAGATTTGCTTTATGATTTAATATTGTATTACGGAGGCAGACGACAAGTATCCATGCCAATTAATATAATTTTATTGAAAATGGCACAAATCGATAACTGTAAACTTAAATCATAAACGAATCTACAATATCTATATTTTTGTAATATTCCGGTACAAATATTATGTCAAAATTGTAGTGCCATTTATAATTATGTATTTATGAAGGGTATAGCGAAAAAAAAGAACAGAATAACAGCAAAGAAAAAACAAAATTGCCCATTAAAATTTGGTTTTTTATTTCAAATTTCAAAAACTATCATTACTAACTAACACACGCTGAAAGATGAATATATTATTATCATTGTTGTTGTTGTACATTATTATTTCAATTATAAACGAACAGATCACATCCCCAACCCTTGACCCTTTTGATAATTTAGTAGTTTTGTGAATGGGGAAATGCAACTTGCGCAGACAACATTTATGTATCATAATTTTCTTAAATTCTCGGCGAGACAAAAAAAAAAATAAGATGATGAAGTATCTGTGAGCAACAATAACACACGTGTTGCACACATGTAAATAACATACATATTTCAATATCTTGTACTCGTAGTAGACGGGTATCTGCTTGCGCTATACATATTACAGGCGTTTTGCGTTTTTGGTGCGATTCGCACGCGTTTTTGTTTACTATATATTATTATTTCTACTTCTTGATGGTGGCCAAACAGGCAAATCAAATGGCAACAGTAAATTCAGAGATTGAAATGGAATGAAATGGCCCCAATCTCCATACGTTATTATATATTTAGCAAATCAAACCAGCAACCGGGGTCATACGTACTACACATGTTCTGCATAGGGAAAAATGTCACTTACACTGCTGCCTGAACTGACACTCCACTCATCATTCTTTAAATGGAAAAAAGAAGATGGAGCGCAGGAAGGAAAGAGTTGTAGAACGCATATTCAAGGGGGATATTTGTAGACGCAAAAAAGTTTTAAAGCAGGGATGGATTCTTTTTTATGAGTTATACTAAAAATAAATAACAAGCGTCGTTTGCTGTGTGCAGAAACAGCGGCAGCATCAACATCAACATCAGTTTGAGAATGAAGCAAATACATATTGAATAATGATTTTGGCTAATAAAAAGGATGATGATAGAGAAGAACCAAAAAATAAAAGAATATTTGCAGAAATCTAAAAAAAAAAAGTTCCAACAATATTGGATGTACGCCTCTTTTCTATTGCACACAGACAGAGTTTATTTTTGAATAACATTTCTCCTTTATTTCTATCTTTTCGTTGAGTTGCTGTTGCGATTTTCTTGTGTTGTATAAATAGTTTTTCAAGTAAAGAGAAAATATTTGATGTTGCACGAAAATAACACCAACAATCTGATGAAGCAAGGAGACTTAAGAAAGAAAGAAAAAAAAGGAGAAAAATGTAAGAGTGAAAAATAAGTTGTGGGAGGGGGAAACGCGTCTGCAATGTGCAACATGAGTATGTCTTTATTGGTTTTGTTGCTTTGTTGGTTGGATGGTTGTGTGGATGCCACAAGCAGAAATCAGTCTTTATGCCAAAATCAAACACGAAAACACGCAAAACAAAGCAACAACATCAGCGGCAACATCATCAAAGTGAAGACTAAAGGCGAAAAAATTGGTTGAAGACACACACACACACACACGCACACAACACACATGCACGCAGATACACACTACACCAACAGCAAAAACTTAGAAAAATACATGGGCACAATACAGCACAAAAAAAAAAAAAAAATTAATGAACAAAAGACAAAAAGCCACGGCAAAACAACAAAAAAAAAAAAAATTGCTAAAAATCAATGGGGAATGAAAATTCAAAAGTGCGACGATATCTGCCAAAACCAAAACAAAAAAGATATTTTAAAACAGCGGTTCTTAAACTTAGTAGTCCATAGACGGACCGCCTCTTGAAAACCATTGTCTAGAACTCCATCTCAACCTTTCTAAAATTTAAAATTTTAGAGTCAACAAAAATATTTGGGGTCCTCACGAGATTGCATAAACTGCATAAACCACCGCTGCATAAACTAAGTGACAGTTAGTCTAATTAAAAAAAAATTTGAACATTTGCGTAAAATTGTGCGACGATTGATTTGAGTAAATTGCATAAAATATTAGCGTTGCTACATTGGGCTGACAACGCTAACGAAATTATATGAAAGGAGGTACACATTTATTTTAAATAACTTTTTACCACCGTAAATAATAAGCCATTTTTGCCATTTCTGTAGTCAATTTAACTAATTTTGTCTTTTTCTCTTGTTTTCCGGATTTTTTTTTTTTTGGTATTTACTTGGCAGTTGCGTTTCGAGAACAGCTGATTGCATCAATTTATACTGCCACCCGTTTCGGTACCTTCGGTACCGCGGCTGTTTATGCAAACTCGTAAGGATCCAGATTTATTCAGATCAAAGAAAATAGTTGTAGTGTACAACACAATGATTACACACACAATGGTTTGTAACACACAGAATTAGATATTGGAGGCCCCATAAAGTATGTATATAAGTCCTTGAACAGCTCGGCGAGACGTCTGCCTGTCTTTCCGTCAGTATGTATGCAAACTAGTCCCGTAGTTTTTGATCTAGAAAGCACAAAAATTTATTTTCACAAGACGCTACACGAATCGGACCACTAGGAGGTAATCACGCAAGTAGTCTTTTTGTTTACTTATTGTTTGTGGATCCAGTATCCAAGAAGATGATACTGTATGCAATAAATGTGATTGATCAAATTTCCTAGGGACCTAAGGAGCAATAAAACAAAGTTAACCTCAATAATAAATTCATATCCAAACTTGGATGATGGATGGTACTTAACATTAAAAAGGAATTTAAAAACCAAAGCTAAGTAGGTCTCTACTCTCAACAGAAACACTACTTATGTATGCTGTAAGTACAACATATGTAAACTTATAAACATATTAACAAGATGAAAGTCAAAACGCTCGACTTGACTCAATTCAACTGATAGACTTGTCAAATGAGGACGAGTGCGACTAATGAATCTGTTGTACAGAAGAGATAGAGATAGAGACAGAGATAGAAAGAGATGGAGATGGAGAGTACTGTGTATATACATTTATATTGTAGATTCTTTTGCGCATTCATTTGGCTTGTGTGCTCAGTGAGTTATAACGTTGAGTCCGTTGAGACATGAAAAACAAGAAAAACAAAAATGAGCCACAAGAAAAAGTAATGGCATGGTAAGCTAAAGCGAGGAAGGAAAAGGAAATAGATGAAGAATATGAAGAAGAAGTAGATAGGTTAGGTTAGGTTTGGTTACTATGGTACCTGTTCTAAAAAGCCACTAACTCATATGACTTAACGCAAACGCAAAACTTAGGCAGTTAGTCAGGCAGGCAGGCAGGCAGGCAGACAAAGATCCATAGATACCAAAACAAAAAAAAAAAAAAAACACAAGCAGAGAAAGAGGTAAAGAAAGAGGAATTGGAAGAGAAAGAAAAAGAAAAAGAGAGAGAGAGAAGCGGAAGAACTTGTACTACATACAGAAGTCGTTAGGCCAATGTTCGTTCAGGTCTCAGCTGGGCTGAGACTCAGACTCTCAGTGTTGTCTTTAAGAGGCATAAACCGAATGCCTACTGACTTATATACAGCATAAACCGAATGGTAGAAGCAACAAACCTTTATTTGCTGTCATTGTTGTTTGTTGGTAGAGTTCAGTCAATTGGTAACAAAGTCTTTTAAATATTGTCTACCATACATCATACTTCACTGTACTACACTACACTCAACCACACTATGCCAGATCGCATCAGATACACTACGCACACATGTCTTGTGCACATACTACATGTAGTAGATATGTTTGTTACTTTTTGAGTAGTACGAGTACCTCTCTCTGTTGCTTTATCACTCTTTTGTTTTTACTGGCCTGTACATATTCGTCTGTACATTGTCTGACTGACTAAATGTTTGCCTGCATGTCTGCCTTCCTGCCTGCCTGCCTGTCTGTCCTTCCATACGTTCGATGTTTGTTGTTTCTTTGCCTTGCGATATGTATGCCGAGTTATGCGCTGTGTGTTGTTGTGTGCCTCTTGGCATTTCTTTGGCTAAGGTTTTTCTTAGTTTTGTTTGTTGTTATTTGCAATAAACAAACCAAAAAGACTGAGATTTTACACGCCATTGAGAGAAAAAATTTAGAAAGAACCAAAGAAAGACTGAAAGAAAGATAACCACTATAAATTTTCAAATCTTCAATTTTCTTTTTCATTTGTGTGCAGCTTTTTTATTCTTTGTAGTTTTATAACAAATTTCAAATTTCATCTCTTCATCTTAATGAGATCTATGAAGATCTTTAATTTTGATAATGTAACGAAAATGAAAAATTGTTTGAGGAAATTTATGATTTATCACAGAATTTTGATGTGTGCGAGTATGTAGTACTTCTTTATTAGAGATCACACAATATCTAAATGAACTTCATCATCATCATAGTAAATATAGCTAAATATTTTGTATGTATATCTTTAGATCCACATGCATCTGCAACAGTAGCAAGATTGCAACCGGTTATGTTTGCTTGTAATTTATATGGATGTTTGACTTCAGTTGAAGTTAAAGGAAGGAAAGGTATTGAGCTTTGTTTCTTATTCGTTCGTTATTCCAGACCCAAAAGGTACCAAACGGAACCCGCTTACTAAGGCAGCGCTATCCGTCTTCTTATGAGCCGTACGTAATAGGTTGAAAGTTGAAATTTTCACTGCATGTGTATTTCTATCGGGGCTACAGCAACAAATACTAAAACTAAAACATATCTGTTTAAAAATCTAAATGGGCCCTCATACAAGAAACATATGGATTTGTTTGGGAGCTATATGATCCAGTAACCCAACGATTTTCAAATTGAAACTTTTAATGTCGAAATTTCAGTTTGATCGGACCACAAGGGAGGATACCTTCATACAACTGAGCATTAATATTCAGGTTTTTATTAGAGAAACTTTCTTGTTTTTTGCACTATTGAACTGAAATTTAGACACTATAAGTTTTTGATAAAGGCGCTGGAATAAGCTAAATTGGACCATTAGTTGGTCCACATTTGATACGGAACCCTCCATGTGCGAGTCTCTCTTGCACTTGGGCAATCTTTTTTTATCGTACGCACAAAGAGATTTTTGGGCTGGAGCAGTTTCTCAATTATAGAGGATTCCTACACACAGCTGTCTTTCGTTTGGTTTCGTTTGGCCTTGCCATCTCCAACTTCTATGGAGTTTGATCTTGATTGATACGGAGATGGAAGACCAGATGCTATGTCCTCTAAAATTTGGTGTTTTCTCTTTATGTTAGTCAAAGACACGTTTAACATTTAAACATATGGTACAATAGTTTTGTACCAATTTTTTTTTTTTTTATAATTGCAATAAGAATATTTTGTATAAGAAAATGTATCAAAATTGCTAGGAATGACTTCTTGACACTCAGGTTAGTTGTTTGATTGTTTGGTCTGCTTCACTTCACTTCACTTCACTTCAGTTCAGTTCGCTCCACTCCACTCTGCTTCACTTTGTTTTATTATTCTTCGGCTCGTTTATACACATTGTGCATCTTCTTCGCTTGTTTCTCTTTAATTATGCATGCGAACTGACTTGGGGCGCATCTGCCGTGAGGCGCCTCATGGCTGGTTGCATTTTGGCCCTTCTTCTTCAAACTTCTTAGCATGTAACTCGTAGTGGTATGTATGTACTTCATGTTTGTTTGTTTATTGTCCTCCTCCCTTACAGTTGTCTTTTTTACATTACTTCTTCTTTTATTTATTTTCTTCGCTTTTCTTGTGCTATTCGATTGTAGTGATGTTGCTTTTTTTTTAACTCTTCCGCGTCGTCTTCGATTTCAGTCAACAACAAGCCAAGTTGTCCGTCGTCTGTCGGTTCAAGTTAACAAAGTTTATATATTTTGTATATCTTGGATTTTTGTTTTCTTGTTGTATGTTGTATGTTGAGAAATTATGTAATTGACAGTTTTGACTTATTGATTACAAAATTTAGGTGCACAAGAAATATTACAAAATTAAAAGTTAACCTTTAAAAAGTAAATACATATTTTCTATTTCAATTATTAAAATATTGTATTTTTTTTAAATTGATCTTCTGCTAAATAAAGCTGAGCAGCACTCAACTCCTTTTTGTTTTTTGTTTCGTCCGGTTATTTTTTTGATTCTTTGCATCTTTCATTCCTTCCGTAATTCCTCTTTTCTAACTTATGTAAATGCACATGGAAATATGCGAAATCTTTTATCATCTTTTCATTTTACATTACTCATTCATTTTTTTTTCCTTTTCTTTATTTTTTCTTTTATTTTCATTCTCAGTTTGTTGCATGCTTTCAATTTCATTCTTCAACTAAGCCGAGAACTTGGCTGGATGCTGCATATCCTTCTGCCATTCCTTTCTTCCACACCATCACCATCGTTCCATCCATCTTCGTAAAACTTACAAAACCAAGAGGAACTCAAATAGATCCTACGTCAACCATGATGGCGATGACGATGACGATGAGAGACAAAAAAAAAAAAAAATAAAAAAAATAAAATAAAAATCGATTATTGCATACTTTCGCCGTTATTTCATATATGTATGTATATGGCTTGGTCCCACCATCCATCATCACCCCGCTCGAGGAGATTTACTAACTCACTAGACAGTCTGCCTGCCTTTATGCTTCTTTGTCTGTTTGACTGACTGATACTGTAGGTAGTATCTTTGGTTTGCTTGGATTCTTTTTTTTCATTCGCTGCTTCGAATATTGTTGAATTCGGTTTTGGTTTGGATTTGGAATTTATGTATATGGATGTGTTTGGGACTGCATCTACCTCCCTTTATTCTCTTTATTTCTATATCGTATTTTTCTTATGTTGGTTGGTGTTGATGCTAAAAAATTTGTCAACGTCGCTTGAATAATGCGATGCTCCTTCATCGTTCGCTCGGTCGTTTGTTGATTGTGGAGGCTTAAGTTTTTTCTGCATCGAAAAAGGTGTGCCGCCAACGCCACCTGGTTGCAATCAGAACGTTTCTCGGATGTGGTCTTGTACCTAAGGTTCCCTGAGTGTTTCATACTGTTCTTTGTTGGAGTGGCCTAAGGAGTTCTTTTTCTAATGCTGCTGCTGCTGCTGCTGCTGCTGTTACTGCTGATGATGATGCTGGTTTTGTATAAAAGAATGGCACTTCTTTATTTTCATTGTCACAACATTTCTTGGTTTGGAGTTGTCACGCATATCTTTTCGCATCTTCCTTGCAACTTATATCTTCCTACTTTGTTGCCTTATACAGAAAATATTCCAAAGCCGCTGCCTTCCTTCCTTCTTGTTTCTTTTGTTCCAAAGAACAAGTCATTGTGCTAAACGTAGTTCGGACAACCAATCAGTTTATTTAAATGACCTAATATTACTTGTTTGTTATTTAAGCAGGAGAACTGAAATAGATGCAATTTACTGATGATAAAACTAAATCATAAACTTCTAAAATCACTTTAACTTAAAAATATGTACTTGTAAAAGTGATTGCAAGGGTAAATGGTCCTAATCCTCCTGTCCATCGGTTTTTGTGTGTATCTAGTCCCATAGATTTTGAGATTGTAAGTTGATATTTAGTACATTTTAGAATATTGGATAGGAAACCCAGAAAAAAGTTTAGAATTTTTATACAAAAACATATCTATGTCCCATAGCAAATTCAATGAAAAAGAAGAAAGAAAAAAAAAAAAATTTATAATACTTACATCTATATATATAAAAGAAAGTCGTGTTAGTTACACTATTTATAACTCAAGATTGGCTGAACCGATTTGGCTGAAAATTGGTGGGGAGGTAGCTTAGAAACAGGAGACGGACATAGGATAGGATAGGTTTTTTTCGTCCGTCCATCTGTCCGTCCTCGGGTCATGTCCTAAAAACCGCAATAGCTAGAGGGTTGAAATTTTCAGAGAATGTGTAGTTCTATCCGGGCATCAGCAACAAATACTAAAACTAAAATATTTTCGAAAACTTAAAGGGGTCCCAATACAAGAAACATTTTGGTTTGTATGGCAGCTATACGATCCAGTAATCCCACTATCTTGAAATTTGGATGGTTGGTGGGTATACATCAGAAACTTATATTGTCGAAATTTCAGTTTGATCGGACCATTCAAAGCCCCATTAATATTCAGGTTCTTATTGGAAAAACTTTTCTGTTTTTTGTTCTATCGAACTTTAGACACTATAAGTTTTTAACATAGGTGCGGTAAATTTGTTGGAATCAGTCAAATCGGACCACTAGGAAGAGTACCTCCCATACAAACCCCTCCGTGTACGAGTCTCACTTGCACTTGGCCCATTTCTTTTTTTTTTAATAACTGGGCACGCACAGGGGACGTAGCAACGCACGCCGGGTAAGGCTAGTAACTAATAAATGTGGAGTGTACGAGATGTGCATATAAAGTAATGACATTTATGCTTTTGCACGGAGACATTTCAATTGTATTTGCCTAAATAGCTCCAATAGAATAATAACATCGTCAAATTTTGATTTTCGTCACATTGCATTTTCTAATTTTTCGATTTACCTCCCTTCGCTAAAGAAGTTTCACTTTCATATTGTGCTTATGAGGTGAGGCAAACTACTTAAATTTTTTTTTTTTTTTTTTTTGTATACATTAGGTGTTTCTTATTTGGGAAACGAGAAGGCTTTGAAGAATGAATTATTATGATTATTGTGTTATTGTGTATTTAACTAAAGTCTCATTATTTTATAACCACATCTCGTTTGCAAGCTTTGGTGAGAAATGCATTCCATGATTTAAGTTTCTCATTAATCCAATGAAACTTAATTAAAAAAAAAAAAAACTATGTACAGAAATATTGCAAAAGTTGGTTCGATTTGCTCAACTAATTGCAACAAGATGATTATGCATGCAATTAGAGCCAACTGATGGATGGCGCATCGTAAATATTCATACTACATACTTACAAAATTTTGACTGAAACAATATTAAACCAAAATTTTACAATAATAATAACAACAGCAATACCAATAACTGATCGACTTGTACAAGTTTCTGTTTAAGTGAAATAGTAAAGAAACAAACAAACCTCTAAATATTTATATATAAAGATAATTTGAAGACATAACTTGAACATGATTTTATTTTCGATAATTGCATGAATCACTTAATCGTTTATTATTATTATTGGATTTTCTTCTCTTCTCCATCTTTATTTAAAATGTTTTCACAATTTAAAGGAGTAACAAAGGCTATTTACAATAGATTAGTTGGTAAGTTGAGGGAGAGACAAAATGCCTTTATTAGTCGCATATAAAAATTTTTTTTATACAAGATTTTTTTTCACCCCTTTGGCTTGACTGGCTGTGGGCCCCCCCTTAAAACCAAATTCAAACCTAAATATCCAAAGCAAAAACGCAACCATTGTCAACAAATAATGATGATGACGTTCAGTTGAGCTGAGCTGCGTTCAGTTTAGTTAAAAACCGAAACCCCGAAACCTAAACTAAGACGATAACCAAAACCGAGACCAAAATTTAACCGCCTGTTGCATATCTTCTTCTTTGGCGCGTTAATATTAACTAAAGTTGTGTGTAAATGTGTGTTGTCGTTGGCGTCTTCGTCGGCGTTATTGGAAAATGTTTCTTGACTTTGGTGGTTACACAAACATACACATTCACACACAGATACAGTTGTAGTAACTAATTTTTATTGTTGTATTTTGTCTGTTTCTTTATGTTTTTCCAATAAAAATTTTAGCTTTAAAGGTGCTGCTGCGCCTCTTTTTGTATTTTTATTTCTATTATTATTTTTGTTATTTTTCTGCTTATGTTTTTTTTTTTTTTTTTTTTTTTTTTTTTTTTTTGGTGGCTTTATTATTGTAGTGTGCACATGCAGATTGCTCTATTGTATTATACTAGCATAGTATTATATATGTAAATGTTGTCTAAGGCATGCGGCATGCGGACAATAATATATAATTTCAATAGGGGCAAGTCACAAGTCAACTTGACTTAACTTTGGCAGAGTTGAGTTGAGCTGCTGCAATGAGTTGAGTTGAGAGTCTCGTTGAATGAATTGTCATAGACCCAAACTCTCAAAACTTTGTTCAATTCCATTCAGTAGAGCTGAGCTGAGTTAAGTTGAGTTCGAGGAGTTGAGTTGAGTTGAGTTCAGTTCAGTTCAGTTCAGTTCAGTTCAGTGAAGTTTTGTAGAGCTCAACCAGCCACTCCTTTAAATCGTTTCATTTTCATTGCTGTTTGTTTGTTCACCGTTTACTGTTCATTTTTCTTTCATTTATTCACTATTCTGTTATTCTTTCTTTTTATTTCTTAAAATTAAAGTTGAGTTTGCAATTTTTTATTATTTCAACCACTACACAGCAGCGGTTCTGAAACCTAGTAGTCCTTGGAGTTAGGATAAGGTTCACTGGGAAACAATGATGTTCAACAGGGAATATTGGTTGATTACATAAGCTTAGGAACCTCTTGTATACTCTATAATACCGGCCCACCTTTTGGCTATCTGTGAATAAACTCCTGCGGCGGCTACGGTGATGGTGTTTGCTGATGGTGTATAAGGCGAAATGTCAAAGCAACGAACTACTTCATTCTTCTCCTCTTTATTTTAAACCAAGTCAAATCGACTTGATGACGATGATGATTCGTAAGCCACTACAAACAAGAAAATAAAATCGAACTACGCAAGAGAGTTGTATAAACTGAACCTGAATATAAAATAACTTTGACTACATTAACTAACCGACTTGGAAGAAGCAGCCATCGCCATCATCTTAATCATCGTGTCATAATCTTTGAATCCAAGATGAAACCATCTTGTCTACCTAGGCCATATTCGTGTGAATATGGATTTTGTGGTCTGCGAGTATTAGTGCACAATACCTAACAACATTGGATATTAGGAATATATGTATATCGTTGGTTTGTTTATTGCGTGTAGCATTCAATGAAGTTCGATTTTGGATGCATGATGAGTTTGCATAATAATCAGACTTCGACTAATGTGCACTATGAAGGGAACAAACCGTTTTCAACATCAACCAGGAAATCGAACTATACAGATTCAGGTTTTTCCTCTTTTTCCTTTGTGATTTTTACTGAGTTTTTATTACTTCTTTTTATAAAATTCTATTTTGACATCATTATAGAGACTTGACACTAAAGTGAGACAATGACAAACGTCATTTCAAAGCAAATATACGAACTCTTGCGAGTGGAAAACGTGTTCAATTGTCAAATAGATTTGATTTATAACTTAAGAGAAATGAATCCAACGAATATGCATGCACATAGCCGGTCCATGGTCCTTAGACTTAAGCCTATTTTAGTAGGCTCATAGACTCGTACAAGACAAAAGCTAGTAGATGAGATATACATCTCTCATTCATCTGGCATTTTACTCTCTCGACATTTTTTTGCTGTTTTGGTTGGGTTTTGTTTTTGTTTTTTTTTGTTTTTTTTTTTGTGTTATCCTGGCAACCTGTCGTCCAATTCGCTTGATTTACAACACTTAACTAGCTCAAACTCACTTAAAGCTTTTGCTTACTTTACCCTAATCCGCTTATCCAAGCTCTTCAGCAAGCAAAAAGTAAAACAAGCGACAACTGACATTCATATCCTTTACTCTTGTCCACTCCCATTCCCCACACATTCCTATCCACATTCCTATTCACATTCAGAGCCACGATTTAAGGGTCAATTGGTATAAACCAGACAAAACGTTGCTTTTGTCTCTTGGCATTGTCATTCTTTAAATGATGATTGAAATCCATCATTGTTCACACCCTTGCTATCGGGGTTACATCACCATCTATCCATTCATCCATCCATCTATCCAATCTATGATAACTAACCAACCACTAACCAAAAGCTCAAGAATTGTCCTTGTTAGTCAACACTTCATCGTCGTCGTCATCGTTATCGTACATTTTTTTGTTTTGTTTTATTTTTTAATTTCATCTTTCAGCTTTGTTCAATTGATGATGGAGATGAATAATTTTCATGGGATTCCCTGTTGAGTATTTGTATTTGCACAGCTGCTTTTGGTCGGTCTTTGGTCTATGTTGGTTGCATGCTGGTCACTTGTGTTACAATAGTCCTCATTCCGAATTCAAAATGTTCTTCAATAGCACATCGTTTGTGCTTTATCTTGGTCCATTTTTCGCGGTGTGTTTTCTTTCTTTCCCTTTGTCTGTTGTTGCTTCTATTCGGTTTCTGTGGAGGAGTCCCCTTTTTCCCTTTTGATAAATCGTTTTAAATTTATTTTACTTATGCAAATGTTGCTTTACTTAACGGTTATATTTAATCTTACTCACCCATCAACACTTCTATGAAAACCTTTAATATTGTAAAAAAAATTTTTTTTTTTTGTGTGTAAGAACTAACCTACTTCTCCTAGTCAGTTCAATATTCATTCTTGAATCGATTCGATCAATTTCATTTTGTTCGGTTTGGTTCGATTTGGTTTGGCTTTGGTTGTCGTTTGGTTTGTTCAATTAGGCTGACAGACAGACAGACAGACAGACATACGTGTCTATAACAAGTATGATACTCGATTTCAATTGGGATGAATGTAAAGAAATGCAATGTCGTATTACTTACTACAACTGGTATGCCCAGTTCTGTCTGTCTGTTTGTATATTTGACTTGCTCGACAGCATATTTACTTTGCTGTTTGCTTTCCCCTACTTCCCTCATCTTGTCCACTAGGTTGAAACAAGAATTATGTGTTTTTTTTATTTTTTTTTTTTCTTTTTTGTAATAAAATTATAGTTGGTTCTTGAGACTTGTTCTCTTTATGACTAAGCACCCAGTACGCCTAAACGCACCCACTGTAAACTGTTTTGATTTTATCTAAAATCTCACACTCCACCATATAAATATTTTTCTTTAATTAAGGCACAATTCGCCAAGTTCGACTTAATTTGGAATAAGATTTTTTTTTTTTTTTTGTTTCTCCACCTAAATTTCGTAGCATTCAGAGAAATAAAATTGGTTTCTAAGTTTTCTCAATCATATGGAGTGTGGACGTGCGTTTTTATTGGAATCGCATCAAATCATCATCTTATCTGATTATTATTATTTCTATACTATGCTCTTTCGATTGGGAAACTTCAATCTCAGCAATCGCTGTTCAATCTTTTCTAGACTTGTTTACTCCAATGAGAAACATTTCTACTACATAATTTATGATGTTGCGGGCTACTCTTGTGTGTCAGCCTGTCTCTCTGTTTGACAGTCAGCCTGTCTGTCTGTCTTTTGGTCTGGGTGTATGTTGTTCTTTAAGTAAATATTGTTTTTTTTTTTTTTTGTTCTCATCGTTCCATCACACTCACACGCTCGCCAACAATCATAATACTTATAAGGCAACAAAAATTGGGCGATTTGTCTTTTCTTCTCGTTGCCTATTGGCGTTTTTATGTTTATGGTTCTTGTATTTTCATTCATTTTTCTCGTTGTTGTTTTTCAGTTTCCCCTTAATTTTATTTTATTTATGTACATGTATCATTATCATCTTCGATGCAATGCAAAGTAAGAGGTTTCTCTTATCTTATGTATGTATTTGCGTCATTCTATAATTTGTATATAATTATATTTCTACATGTTGTTATGTTGCAAATTCAACATGCAGCAGCTTTTATAGATAAATAAGTTGATAATAATTCGGAAATAGTTTTTTAGCTGTCAAACACTAAGGATTCATCATTTGTTGTCGTTTTGCTAATATCTGTAGTATCTTAAGGATATAAACAACATTATTGCTTTTCGGTCCCTTGTATGTTCAGACTTAGCCCTTCCAGACTTCTCGTTCCAATTGATTAGGCAAAACCAATTGTTAGCGCAACCTGTTCACCACACAAACATCTTCGTAGTGCAACGAAACTTGGTGCAATTGGTTTTAGCCTTGTTACGCCATTACGCATTGCTATTATCAGACATACACATCTGGACAAAATAATAGGTGTGATATTTTGTTTTGTCAAACTAGCATGGTTTTCATATACTCGTATAATAATACGAAGAACCAGTTAGTTTTCAAAAGAAGCTAACTTCATCTTCAAAAGAAAAAAAAAAGGCTTTACAAAGCGATGAATGCTTTAGATCATTGTCCTGCTGAAATGTCCACAAAAGCGGCATGTTATCCTCGGCATATGGTAGCATTACTGTTTCTAATAAATCCTATCCATTATTCCATCAATTATCGGACCTATGTCTTGCCACCAGCCCCACACCATTATGCTGTCACCTCCATGCTTCACAGTGTTTTTTTTTTGTTTTTGTATACGTACGGTGAAATTCCATTCCTTTCGGTCGACGATCGTTTCTTTCCGCATCATTACCAAACAAATTAATTTTTGTCAAAAGCGCTAATATAAATTAATAACTGCATATTGTTTTATATCTCGTCCGTATCTCTGACTTTGTTTGAACTGCCCATTAAACCATCCACGGTCCATAATCATGAAAACGTGTATTATGGTTACTAACCAAAAATGTTAAAGATTTCGATATTAGACATGACGGCATATAATTTTTGACATGTTGCTTATATTTGCTTATTCTACCTTCTGATAATAAAATACCCGGAATTTGTCATTTAATTTGCCAGCGTTAAGTATTTTTCATGTTTTTTTTCTGTATGTTGGTAGGACTGTTCTTAATTACTATGCCAAAAATGAGCGCGATCTGTCAACCAGTTTGTTTACAGCAGCTGGTTTAATCAGTCCACCTCAGTAGTTTTCGGTGAATTTTACAATGGAAAAATATATTGAACAAAGAGTTTGTCTCAAAAACCTACTGTGTAAATGCATTTTAAGATACATATTTCGTTCCAAGGAGGTACGATATCTTAACCAATACTCACACTTAGGCAACCTCATCTTTTCATTTTGAATGTCACGTGTGCTGATTTATTGGAATTTACTATTATGTTCAATTTCGTTAACCACCGTTCAATATTGTCAACTTGTTGTTAGACTGCTTAGGATGCATCACTTCTGCATAGGTGGAATTCGTAACGTGCGATAAATAACTTCTTTCGAATATTATTTTATATTTCTACCATAAAGAATATTTTGCTTCGGTGAGGCTAAAGTCATTATGCTACGTTTCGTTTTTTTATATTCTTCACGCAGTGAATAGTTTTATAAGTTTGTAATGAAATTTGTAACAGGCAAATGGAGACAATACAGACCCCATAAAATATACGACACGTCCCTGGGATGCAGCCCTAGGCGGTAGCGGCCGAAGGAGATGAAAATGACAGCAGAGTAAGAAGTGCAGTCAGTTGTGTCAGAGCTGTGAAAGCCGAAATAAGATTAAGTAAAATAGTTCTTAAAAATAGCTTAGATAATAATAATAATACACTACTCATATTAAATAATAATATTGTAGTTTGTGATTTAATAAGCATTGGATAATATAAACACATTCTTACATTTATGCAACTAGTCCCTCAATTTTTGAGCTAGAGAGCTGAAATTTTAAACGAACCTTTCTTTTTACTACACGCAGTACATTTGTCGGAATCAGCTGAATTCGACCAATAGGGAGGTACATCCTATACAAACCACCCATTTAAATTCAGGTTCTAATTAGAAAAACTTTTTTCTTTTTTGTCCCATTGAACTTTAGTTTAGACAAAATAAATCTCTAATCAATGTCAATAAAATGAGTAAATTTCAAGACTGTAGAGTTATTGTATCGTATACCTCCCATACAAACCCTAACCCAAATTAAAGTTTTCATTAGAAAAAACCTTTTGGTTTTTATGCTATCGAACTGAAATTGGAACAGTACAAGCTTAGACGCCCATATTCAATAACCGTGTAGATTTCAAGACCCTAGGATTACTGGATCGTAAAGCTTCCATACAAATATTTTGGTCTCAGCGTTGAAATGCTCCATGTGTACTTGGCTATACAGTAAAAATCAAATCAATTATTAAATATTTCTGAATGCTCTATCACAGAGCGTTGGCATAAACGTTTTCTAGGGAGTGCTGAAGAGTATATCAACTTCGGCATAGGCGAAGTTAAATTTCTTTTTACTTGCTTGTTTATGAATTCGTTCGGTCATTTAACTTTTTAGCAAAAATGTTAATTTTTGGTTTTTTTGGACGTAAAACTTTAAATTAGAATTCGGTGTTTTATAAATTTTTCGCAAACCGAAATCTAAAGCTGAATATGCACAATATAAAGATTGGCCACTAGTCAGACTGTCGGCGTGTTTGTTGGTCAGACGGTGGTCAGGAATGGGTTAGAATGGTTTTAGTTATTGTACTATGCACACATTCTAGAGGTTGGGCACGAGTTGGTGTTAGAGCATTCGTTTACATTAGAGACATTGCAATTCAAGTTAATTTGACTTAACATGACTCAAGTCGTCTTGACTTGACTGCGACTGAGCTCGACTAGGAGTATTCGACTCGACTATGAGTTGATTTGGCTTGTAGATGTTTCAGACAAACGAGCCACCACTAGCACACCATTCTCTCTGACCTATCTTCTGGCTTTCTAGATTACACAATGCAATCAAATGCCGTTTATCTTTTTATTTTTCTGTTCTGCTTTGGACAACATTTTTCTATTTTTGTTTCAATATTTGTCTTTTTGTTGTTATTGTTGTTGTCCTCTTTCTATATTCGTACTTATTTTGTTATTGTTGTTGTTGTTGTTGTTGTTGTGATTGTTATTGGTGCGTATGTGTTTATGCTGTGGTACGCTTGAGCCTTTTTGGTCTGCCTGCTGTTGTTTGTCGCGTACAATGAAATGAGGGTCAAACGCCAACAAATTTCCAAACATTTTCATTTACATTTTCAATAATTCTCAGGAGTTAACTTTTTGTGCGTGCTACTGCTGCTCATGTTTATACGAGAATACTATATGTAGAATGGAATGAAATAGAATAGAATTGTAGAATACTTTTATTACAGCCTTCCCCTATACATTTGCCTAGTCTAGATAACCTTTATATCGTTGCCATTCGTAGCCCAGTATCCCCTGTCCAGTGTCCGGATAGGCCATATAAGCTATGCATATCGTCATTGTCGCCGTCTCTTGCTGTTGTTGTAGGTCATTTTCACTTAAGGCCTTTCTCAGTTGGGATTAATTTTTACAGGACTATTGTATCTGAGTATCATTGTGTTCATTTTCCTGTCTCGTTGCTTCGGTGTTATTTTGTTTATTTTCCCCTTATATATAAAATAAAAAAAAAAAAAAATAAATAAATAAAATAGATAGCGAAGATATAATAAAATGGTATCTCAATCTTTATCTCTGCAGCTCTACTACTACAATTACCATACCTAGTTGTAGTCTCTTGTCATTCCACCAGAGACTCTTCTCTGCTTCTGGCTTCTCTCATTTTCTCACTCTTCATCATCATTGCCATTATCACCAGCTCCTTTGTGTATTGTTTATTCATCGTTGCTTTCCGTGCACATTTTCTTTCGTTAAAAATATTTTTAGGCGCCTTTAATAGTCAATGACCAGCAAAAAAAAACCAATATTTACCCATCTCATGACCTTTTTGTTGGATTTCGCTTTTGCAATGAATTTGGTAAATTTACTTAGATTTTGACAAAGGAAATCGACGAATATATATGTACATATATATACATTTATTATTGAAATCATGTATTAAGTATGCAAAAGCATCGATCGAGTCTTTTCTCCATTCATTCATTCATGTTTTTTGTTCTTTTGTTTACCATATATTCTTACAGAATGTTGTAGTGAGTCCTGCTATTTGTTTTCTATGCTAATATGTTTTTTACATTTTCCATTGCGATTTCTTTTCCTTGGTGAGCTGAGTGAGTCGGCGGGTAGATGAATGACTTTCACTTGTTGTTATTTATTCTTAAGTGGTAACATTAATCTTTCATACAAAGGCGTACAAAACGACCCCATACACAAGGGTACATTTTGTTTTTGGTATAAAATTTTACTTAATTTAAAATTATTATTTATTTTCCTTTGTCGGATTCTTTTTTCTATCCTATATTTACTTATATACATAATCGAATAGTGAATCAACAATTACTGTTTTCTTAATAAATGATAAAATGATGAAAATAATACAATTAAATGATATTAGATTCCGATTTGGATCATTATGACAAATAAAAAGAACATTTTAGTTAGATATCTCAATAACTTATTCAGATTGACAAAATATCAGAAATTCACAGTTTAAAACCTGATATACATCTAGCAATACTAGTTCGTATTTATACAATATATAATAGAGACAGACAGTTTAATATGTCTGTCACATCGTTGATTATTGCAATAAATTATATTCTATTCTGGAAGTAGATACTGGTCTCCATTAATAAGAACTGTTGCATGTCTAAATGACATTTTTCCCTCAATGTGAATATACATAAAATTGGATGAATATGTTTGTATGCAGCTTATGGACGCCGAAACCGCTAAACTGATTTTGATGAAATTTTCAAGAAAACTCTGGCATAGTACAGATAGTGTTCATAAGAAGTTTGGTGTGCATCGAACTGCGAAAAAGTCAAAATAGATGGATCAAATCTTTTTGAGCACACACAAAAAAAAAAAAAAACCGGAAAAATAATGCCACCAATGATGATGCTTTACCAATTGCAGAAACAGCCAAACAACGAGAATATAGATTTGAAAAAGACCGAAACAGAGCATTAACATCAAGAGAAGCAGAAAAACCATTACAATCAATGCTGGAACGTAGCTAAGTGCACCGGTACAGCTAAGTATTCTATAACAAACAAGTGAAAAGATTGATTGAGCATTCAGAAATACTTGATTATTGATTTAACTTACATATATTTAGGGTAGAGTCGTTACAATACTGAGGTCGAAATATTTGTATAGGAACGAACTATACGATCCAATAATCCTAGGGTTGGTTAATATATGCTAGAGACTTGTAGTGTCCAAAATTCAATTCGATAGTGCAAAAAAACAAATAAGTTTTTCTAACAAGGAAGTATACAGGAAGGGTGGTGACCCAGTGGTCCGCTTTGACTGATTCCGAGACATTTACAGCGCCTATATGAACAACTTATAGTGTATCAATTTTAGTTCTATAGTACGAAAAACAAATAAGTTTTTCTAATAAGAATTATTTGAAAAGACCTCGTACATACAGACGGACATACGGGCATGGCTTAATGGCTTAAATCTCATTGAGATGATCAAGAATATGTATACTAGGGTCTCCGCTGTCTCTTTCTTTCTGTTGCAAGCTTCATGACAAACTTATAATACTATTCACTGAGCATTCAGAAATATTTAATTATTGATACTGAGTGAAGAGTATAAAAATGCTTATTAAATTAGTCAAGTTCTAATGTCCGACAATCGAATAACAAAAAGAGGTTTTCAGTTTTAGGGGATGTTACCACCCATGATATTGAACAACAACAACTTAATCAAATGCTTGAACTGTATCTTTTATTAATATACAATACAATATTCCGTCATATTGTAGTAAATTAACATGATATTCATTAAAGGAAAGAGAGAAATTCGGTTAAATCTATAAATAATGTAACATGTTTTCTGTTTAATGATTGAATAAATGCATATGGTAGTTAACATTCTCGTTTACTGTAGTACAAAGTGACGTATCTTTCGCATCTAATTATTGCGTGTTATATGTCAATCATATATGTATTGAGATTTCCCAAAAGTAAACTCAAGCTTAGGCAAACCGCAAATGTACAATTCAAATCAAATTACAATACAAATATATAAGTACTTAGTATACCAAATAACAACGATGAATCAAATGTGTAAATAATAAAGAAAATAATCTTTAGTACAATAGAAAACAAAGAAAAGAAAAGAAATGAACAATTAAATCTCAGATATTTGTTTTTATTAAAGAAAATTAATTTATTCAATGATTTAACAATGAGAAGTGAAATTCGTACAGTAATTTTATGCAACACAGGCAATTGCTTTGCCTATCTATCTTTCCATCCTATTTATCTATATATTGTACTATATCTACTTCATACAAAGTATATATAGACATATTTTATTCTATATCTATAACTTAGCGTTATTATCTATAAAATTTTGTTGTTAGATATTCATGTTGTTTGTGTGGAAGCGAACGTAATAATGCATTAAACAAGCTCATTAAATTAATCTTATTAATACGGAAAAACCATATTCATGAAAAACAATAATAATGTAACAATAGAAATTAAGATGAAGATGAGAATAATATTCATGAAAATCAACAAGGTACTCACTTATAAGATACATAGACACTTACTAACCAACAACCATTATTGGATTTTTAGATTAGAAGATGCATAGAATGGTGTAAGTAAAGTGAACTCGCATCTTAAGCAATAAAACTAAATCAGAATTTAATATCACATTTCTTAGTTTTCACATAAATGATATCATTTCATCATAATACAAAAGTACAATATATTCCTAGCCAATAGATAAAAAAAAAAAAATACTAACTATCATATAAATTTGGATGGTTATATGATACGAATTTAATACAGTACTGGAACTCTGAATGGTATGAAGTACCGGAGTGTTACGTGCTCGCCTGTCTGTAAGAAGACTCAAGAACACGGTGCCAAGCAACGTCAATCAACGTCCCCTTGGATAAATATCCGCAGGTACCAATTTAGAGTCATATTAAATTTGGTAATATGACTCCCTCCTTGGTGGGGAGCGAGGCCCACCTTAAACCTCTGCTGCTCTCTGGGTCACAGCACCCGGTTGTATAACGCAACTCCACGTCGAGTTATTACTCTACCCGCATTTGGGTATTAAACCATAGCCACCACGATACTCCCACAAGGGGGCCGTACCCGCTGGTCAGGACGGAACAAGTTCCGTGGGCTCCTGACCACCCGTGGTACCAGAAAAAAACCTCTGGTCAGACTTCGTACCGAAAGGTACTACCAATTCGAACCCCAAAAAGTCCATGGGTTGGTGCCCCATTATGTTTTCATTCATGTAGTAGCCAAGAAATCCAATTTATAGAGGATAACCTGGATCACAAATTATAAATGAAAATAATGTTCCCTCCAGGAATATGAGTTCTATACATAAAGATATAAAACTCAGAAGAATTTCCCGGAGGGGGACTCTGAATGGTATGACAAAGGGTGATTCTTTTTTTTTTTCACGCCACATATAGCCAATAGAATATAACAGATTAGCCACAAGTTGTTGTTCTGCATGTTTTAGAGTAAATGCGAGTAAGTAGACTTTGTCACTATTCCTCACAACTTCAACAAGTTTTGTTGACAATTTCTGAAATATAAAAGTTACAGTGCAAATCTCAACACACAACTGCATTCTATAGCTCCAATCAGTATTAAGTTTGACCTTGTAAAACAAAACTCCATGCGAGGTGAAAGTTTCGAATGACTGTTCTATCCACGTTCAGTTGCAAGTATTAAGCGGCGCGCTCCGAACAAATAACCAACTAAAGCAGTTCAAATACCATAGAATTTGATCTAAATTTAGGGAATGTGATTACAAACAATAAGAGAGTCATTATATTGTCCATTTAGCTAGCATATTGATAAGACAAAGAAGTTGTTATCTGGATTTTTCCGAATTTGGAACTTAGCTCTTAAAAGCTGTACACGTTTTGATAGGGAATGAGGTTGATTGGGCTAAGATTTGAACTAGTAACTGTTGAGGGTTTAGTTTATATTGTATATAATTTATTTATTTATTAATTTTTTTTATTTTTTTTTTATCCATTTAACTAATTTATGGTTTGGGGTTTTATTTATTGCTAATTTTTATATTTTTGCATTTTCGTTTTCTTTAGTTTTTGTCTTTTTTTTTGTTTGTTTGCAAATTCGTAAAAAAGAAAAGAAAAGAAAATGAAAGTTTATGGCAATTTCATGCTCGATTATTATGCTTCACTGCATACTTACGGTTTGTTTTGGAGGAGAAAGGGTGAGCTGGGGGCGTGTTATGGTACTATATAGCATAGTTTTTGGGTGGAGGATTGTTATGAGTGGAGAAGTTAAAGAGGCACACAATTGTGAGTGTGTATAAATGCATCTGGCAGCTTGTTCGTAATTAAGTGTTTGATTAATGATGTTTTTATGATCATTTTTTTCTATTGTTTCTGTACCTTTCCCACACAATATGAATGGGTATAAGGACTTTGTCTAAGCGTTTGTAAAGCATTCAATTTTACATTGGGGACCCAATGAAAAAAGATGTGCAGATATATAAATTAATTATTCTATATTTCTCATTAGTTTATTTTTTTTTTTTTTAGAGTTGTAGTTCCCTCATTACTAGAAGAGATACTCACAAATTATGTTAAATAAAACATAATCATATTATAATTTATATATGGACAAGTTCCTTGAATTCGAAGCTTATGGTTATCAACATTCAAAGGGTCATTTAGATTTCAAAATTGGGTTCTGTTATGTTCTATTGTGCCAACCTTCAGTTGAAACGGAATTGCACAGATACAGTTTACATATTACTATACGAGTATAAGTAAATGCATATAATTGTGTATGTTTATATGGAAAACTCAATATGAAATGCTTGCTAAATTATTTATGGTATAATTTTTATTTTTTTAAATGTATGAACTTAGTTTTTTATACTCCCACACTTTCTTTCACACTCTCTCCCGGTCTCCTCTTTGCCCACCTCTTTTCTTTTTATTAAAACTATGTAATTGGTTTGCATTTTTTTTTTGTGATATTCATTTTAATTGAATTTTTAATTTTTAATATTTGTGAAGTGAAATTGAAAAAAAAGGATGATAAATAATATTATTATTTCATTGTTCAACTAATGAGTTTACTATTTGAATTCGTAATGCATATACATATATACAATAAATTGTTGTGGTATGTCTATAAGCAAAAACTGCCTTTTGGTTTTTGTTGAAATAAGAAACAAAAAAAAAAAAAAAATTGTTTCTTTTTGTTGGAAAAATGAACAATCACATTTTAATGAAAATATTGTATATTCTATCGCCTGCTAGCTGACCGTTGACCTGTTTTCAGTAAAAATATGGGAGAATATTGAATAATTCTCAAATCCAATATCTAGATCTTTAAAAAAATTAAATATGTACTATTATTTGTTTGGTAATTGAATTAGCAATCTAGAGAAATAAAGTGTTCCTTTGATGGATTCACCTCATGTTGTCGAACATTGACTTAGACAGACAATCAACTTGTATTGGGTTTTCTGAAAAACCACTCGTTTTTTGCAACCTTATCCACTTAAACTTAATTTGACTATTTGATCTTTGTATATCTTTGTGATTTGCCAGATTTTCAAAGCTCTGTAATCAAAGTAAATCGCGCTAGATGGAAAGATCATGATGACGTTATGAATTCCAGAAGAAATGAAACATAAAAATTGCTATCATATTGTCGTTAATTGGTTGTGAAAGCAATGTGATATGTTTGCTCGAATCTAAGTACCATAGAGGTCAATTTACCATATACTGGATTATAATATAAGCTGGTCTCGATTATTACAGCAAAGTGACTGCCACAAACAATATTTGACAAAAACAAAGAGGTTTTAGTTTTAGAAAATTTTTTTTCCCAATATGGAAATTGGTTCCGAATTACTTTAGGCTTTTTCTTTTTATTTTCAAATGCTGATTATGGATTTAAAAGCTAAAAAACAAAATAACAATGCTCACGTTTGTAATGTATGGAAATATGTAGCTCATAATGATTATGATAGCAATAATGATGTTTTATGCTCATCTCTTTGAGCAATTAAGTCAAAAGCATTTTTCAACGTCTTTTTACATTTCAGAGCACAAACAAAAAAAACAATACAAAAAAAATGTAATTCACCCAAATTCGAATGCATTCAAGGCCCCTTTAGTGCTCCCTCATCTATGATTGTGGTGGTGTAGTGGTGGTCGTGTTGTTGATGATGATAATAGAGGTGTAGAAGATGTTGGCGGTGCTGTTGTCGGTGTTGGTGCTGCTTTTGTTTCTCATTTCATTTTCATTTCTTTTTTGTTTTTACACTTGGCATCACTCTTCATCATCTTCGTTTATATCTTCATTTTCCTCCTAAGAAGGGAAGGAAATGAAGGCAGACTTTGTTTTTTTTTTTTTTTTTGTTTTTTGTTAATTTTGCATTAAAAAAACGCAATGCAATTTTCACTTTTTTTTTTTTGTTTTTGCTTGCTTGTTTTCCATTTTTTAATCATTTCTTCGTTTACATTAGTGATGGCTCTAAAGTTGCTCATACGCCGTGTGTTATTATGTGAATGTATTTGCCAAAGTGGTAGAAAAAGGGAAAAGTAAAGTGAAAAAATACGAAATGAATGAAAAACCAACAAAAACGAATATGAAAACTGAAAACTGGCGAAAAGCGTATTTAGAGCAGAAAACTTAGACTTGGCTAAACAAACAAACAAACACGCTTACACATACATATATACATATATGTACATATGTATGTCGGTTCTTTCCACACTTTCCCTTACATACATATATTGTATATTGTAGTACTTACATATGTGTGCATGTACAATATTGTATTCTTTTTTACCTCGACACCAGTGCACCAGGTGCTGCACTTGGTCACTTAACAATTTAATTTAAATACCTTTTTTTCTTTTCAAATTTTCTTCTGTTTTTTTTTTTTTGTAATTTTTAATGATAAAATGTTGTTTTCTTTATCTCAAAGTATTGGTTGCATCGTTGTTTCTAATATTCATCACCAGAGCATAGATCACTTTTGTGTGATGTTTGTAAAAATTGTACATTAGAGACTCGAAATCGATCAAGCGTAATCCATCGTTCCGTAATTTTATTGCTATGTACAGTTTTGCAGAAAACTGATGTAGTCACAATTTCGATTCCAAGAAGAGGAAGTGCAAAAACAATATTCAGTTCTTGGAAAACTGATCCTTTTGTGCTTGAAAGCCATTGGCCTAGACCTCCCGGGAACTAGACCTACCACACAAACTCACAATGTGATATGATAGACCATTGTCTTTGGGTAGTAGAAGAATAAGAAGAACATTTGCGTCTAAGAGTTTTTGTATGGAAAACACATCCATTTGTGTTGTTCTTATTCTTGTAATTGCATTTGTATTCCCTGTGAGATTCCGAAAGTACTAATAATTTTTGTTTTTTAATTTCATTACAGCAACTAAACTCGAATACTTGAATTTGATTGAATGTTTTTGAAGGAAGATATGTAAGTTCATTTTAAAAATATGTAAAGTACATCTATGTATCTTTTTTTAATGAATGTGTACAATATTTTACAAATAAAATAAACGAGAACTATAACTTTAAAGTAAAAACCACAAACCTCAATTGAACAACAACAGCAACAGCTAGAAATATGTGTAATTTCATTTCAACTTTATGTTAACACCAACAATCCGAAATTCAGCAACAATTTATAATCTACGAACAATAAGTACTACATACTTGCATCTAAAGACCACGTTTCGTTTTGAACTGATATAGACGGGGGGGATGGTTTTGCAGAAGTTCAAAACTTACATTACATGACATGGCAATGTACGAGTATTCGCATCAAAGTCCAATAATAAAATATTAAAACTTGTCAGTTCGCGTGCCAACAACTAATCAAAAACATAAAGCAAATATTCCTCTTATTTTTCCCACTCAGTCATTCACTCATTCACTCATTTCGTCACTGATTTATTCATTGACTCAAGTTATTTACTCACTCAGATATGACGGTAAAAAAGTGCAAATTCATAGATTCCACAACATTAACAGCAACATTGCCTGACAATCATTCATTCATTCATTCAAGTCAATCTGTGTTAGTCAGTCATTCATTCATTCATTCATTTATTCAATTCACTCATTATAATTTTATAATTAGGTGTTAGAATTACCGCGTGCAACATCAGTATCATCATTATTATTATCAGCATCAGCAGCACCAACATCATTATCATCATCATTGAGTTGAGATTGTTCAATATTTAGCTCATGTCACTCATCAGGTCTTGAAGTTTCAGATTTTGTCTGCTAAAATGACTTTTACACTTAAATTGTCTTGGTTTTTCTTTTTCTTATTATTTTTTTATTGTATGTTGTTGATATTGTTGGTGTTATTGATATTGTTCTTTATAATTATTCAGATTGATCTTGGATCTGCGTACTTTTTGGAATTGCCGCCTCTAGTGCTGAATATATGCAAAATTAAGTCGGTTAATTTACAAAAGCCAAGAAACGAACATTCATCATCTCCTAATACTTAAGGGGGGGTTCTATTACTCAACGTACATTTCTTGACACATTATAAGAAATGGTAATTATTTCATAGAAATTTATGGTTGATATTCTTTTTCTGAAAAATTCATCCGTCCATCAGTTCAAGCCACTAACTGACCGACCCATTTATTTTCAGTCGAACTCATTACCAACAAAATTATTCAGATCAGATTGATCAGAATGAAAACTAATATCCTACATTTTCTGTATCCTTCTCAGATCATCACTTTGGGAACCATTTCCAGTAGGCGGTTATGGTTATCCCTGGAAGTCATCATACCACCATGAGAACGTTTTATTTACATGATCATAAGCATTTTATGCTTTGTCGGCATATATTTTTTAATTCCATATAACGGGAAACACAAATGCGGTCATTGCTTGGTGCCTCAGTTACCTTTATATCATACGATTTTTTACATAGAGACTTGATGCTCTTGAATTGGTAAATGCCCTTTTCGGATCATGCATGCAAAGTCTATTTACAAATATTGGAGTACATAGCAGACGTGATATGCACCCGTGTGCCAAGATTTTAATTGATTCTTTAGTTTCTAGTGTGCGAAGATAATGGTTGGTATTTGATTTTCATATTCTCATCTTGGAAATCATTTGTCAGGAACATGGTGAAGCAAAGGACGTTGTTTGCAAAAAAACTATCACAATGAGAACACCAGTGCATTGAGTTGCTGTAACTGGGTACTACATAGATTCCATTAAAATTTGCAACATTATACATATACAACTCCACGACTACCCGTTAGTCTTCATCGATCTGATTGAATAGGCGGCGATCCACTTAATTCGGCCACATGCATTTACCAATGTTGTAAGGCCAAAAAATGTATAATTTTGTTAATATTTAAAATTATGTTATTGATGTACAATTTTGAAAGGAGAAGTTGTGCAATTAAATAGTTCTTCCTGTTTGTTTAGTTCAATTTCATTGGATTTTGAGCACTTTCCCAGTCGTTCTTTTAGTCGTGCGTGTATACATATGTATAATGTTCCTTGTCTGGTTGGATAATAATGATTAACACGGCTAACCGCAAACGATAGCTGCAGCAGTCTCCACTTCTTGTTCTATTTACCTTTACCGACACATTCAAATTCAGCTCTTCCTTTGGTGGTTAATGTTAATGCTGGTAGCCTGTCTAGCCTGTCTGCTTTTCTAGGTGAGCCACAGACATACAGACGGACAGACTTACAGACAAATAAACAGACAGTCAGTCAGTCTGCAGGCACGTTTCGCACATCGACTTTGAATGCTCAATATTCCCAGTCTCTCCAGACATCCGTTTACTAACCAACCAAGCAGCCAAGCAAACGACTAGCCATTCTTCACCCATCCTTCCTCTATATTACTCTACTCTATGGTACTGCACTGCGCAAGTATCCGAGAAGTGCCCCCAAAAGTGCAACCCACTCAGTCAGTGTAAAATAAAAATGTCTTGATAGGTTTGCGGCTTTGATTTCTACGCTTCACTGCGAATAGTCAAGAGCGTGAGGCAACGTTTGTCAGACAGAGTGACAGACGAATAGACACAGAGACAGAGAGGTAGACCAGACATTAAAGCAACCAACCGTCCCTAGTTAACGGCACAATCCAGAGACTGTCAATTGATGGCTGCCTCTTCGACTTGCTACTGTGTCGTGGTAATTTTTGTCGTTGTTTGTCGGCGGCGTCATCAGTATTGTTGGCGTAGGTATAGTCAGGCTAGGACGGGTAGGGTAGGGTCGGATAGTGTTCGACTGTTGTGACACATACATACCTCTGATGACGTTGGCATTTTATGCATATCGACAGCGACATCTGTTGGCTTCAACAACAGAGCGCATTGTGCTTTACCAAGCTTCAGCTTTTGCCATTGCATATAATGCCCGAATTATGCTGTCAGTTACAAAAGCGGCTCAAATGAATTGAGCCACGACAACGACGACAATAATGATACTGATGATAATGATGATGTAATTGTTGGGGAACTACCTTGCTTCGGCTCTTCCTGTTTTCCTCCTTTCCACCTTCCCTGGTTCCCTGCACTCCTTTTCCAACTTCTATTGCTATTGCTCTTCTCTATATTCTCTGTTGGGTTGCAAAGGACTTTCATTTAGTTCAACATAAAGGCTTTATCGAGATTTGTTATTGTACGAATGAAATGAAACTGCAGCAAATACAAAACAGTCACAAAGGCTTGTGGCACAGTTAAGACTTCATCCCTCTACATCTCTCTGGCATACTAATAAAATGATTGCAACAACGCAAAGTGTGACAACCATAGTCATGACACTCATTTCCTTCCCAACTAACCAACCACCAAACGATGAACGAACCAAGCCATCCAACCAGTCAACCCATAAACCCATCCAAAGCTGCCAGCCAAAAGACCAATCCTTCTTTTTTTTTATCATCCATTCTAGAGTGTAAAGTAGATATATATATACCGTTGTATATCGCTTTTATAGAGTGACGCGATGTCAGTTTTGTATGTAGTCATTGTTCGTCCTAACTGGCTGGCTGGCGTACTGGCGTCCTGTCTATCGTCCTGATTTTCTGCTTTGTATCTACGCTTTATATTCACCAAAAACAGGAAAATCAATTTGCAAATGTTTATTATATGAGTGAGTCTTGCTTTTTTACTGTGACATGTTTGTTCTTGGTGATGACGAGAAGAAAATGATGATGATGATGATGATGATGAAAGTTATTTCTTGGTATATGTTAAGCATGCAACAATATGTTGCCAGTAACCTCAACCCTCAACCCAATTTCTTAAATTCAAGGAATTGTCTATCGTCACTCTGGTCTTTTTACTTTGTACGTATTTGCAATAATATTACCATTCTTATTTACTTTTTTTTTTTTTTTTTTTCTTTTTGCTTGTGTCACTGAGAGATACTTCCTTACTTATAAATACATGAAATTATGCAACAATTTTATATTTACTAAGATGCAACAAAAACACTTAATAGTAAGAGTGAAAGGGATTAATGCGAAGTGTCAAACACACACATTCTATACTTTTTAGCATTTCTTAATCGTTTAACCCAATTACGTCTAACATTCACCCATCATATTTTCCAGTTTGTGGTACTCGTAAAATTATGTTGGACTTGACCATCCTAACATAATCAATAACTTCTTGAAATTTTTGTAATCAATATACAGTATGTAAGTACTTATATTATAAAATCATGTGTTTAAGATGAGTGCCGCTAAAACTCAGAAACGATTTTCGGTACGATGAAGTGAGTTATATGGAGTGGTAGCATTCATCAAGAAGACTCCCATTTTTACCTGACGACCGTGCTATTGATGATGCAATAGCTGGTTAAGCTCTCTAGTATTATATGAAAGAAAATTGGATTCTCCCTAGTAATATCGACAGTGAAATTGTTTCATATTAGCATATCGAGCTCAAAATTCTGTAATGTATTTTATTCAATTACTGAACATGTACATACACCAGAGCCTCGGTTTGCGTCATCCCGATTTGCGTCGTTTCGATTTGCGTCGCAAAAATTTTTTGTGGGATTTCGAATTGAGTCGTCCATGACTTCGATTTGCGTCGCAAGAAATTTTCAATGTTCTCAAATTGCGTCGTTAATTTTACTTTGCGTCGTTTGAATACACATGCATATTTCGAAAAATACATATGCATGTCGCATGTATTTAGCTGCAGAAAATATTTTTTTGTAAAAAGGGGATTCACACATAGCGGCAACTGAAGCGGCTGCACATAGAAATGTGAGTGGATAGCAAATAATTTCCGCAATTGAAGGTTCAGTTGACTTTTGATCGCGAGTGTAACAAAGTTTTTTTGCGTAAAAATGAGCCAGAAGCGCAAACAAATTAATTTTGAACTTAAATTAACTATATTAAAACGTGTCAAATCGGGTGAAAAAGCTGTTGACATTGCAAGACATCTTAATTTAGCTCCTAGTACTGTAAGGTCAATTTGCAACCGAGATGCTGATCAAATAAGAAAGTTTTCAAAAGCTGCTACCCCGCTGCAAACACAACAAAGTATGAAGAACAGAAGTCCGTTGTTGGTTAAAATGGAAGCCCTTCTCTTGGTTTGGATTGAAAATCAAAATCAAAGAAAAGTGCCTTTGAGCAAAATGAT